>JANCMC010049391.1:1094020-1249603 GCA_024363005.1 Charaxes varanes | reverse complement strand
AGTAGTATTTCTTTTGAGGTGACTAAACAATTGAAACCAAAAAGTAACAAAGATGATTTAATTTTATTGAATAAATTATTGACATAGTTATGTAACTCAGACCCGTGTAAAAATTCATACTTAATTTTTTCTTCTTTTTAATCGTTAATATGAATTGTAGAATAATTTGATATATGTGTTTTTATTCAATTTAGTTTTTACTTTTATTTAATATAATTACGGGACCACTGAATTCTGTATACGCCTATAATAGATATATGTAGAAGAACTAGACGATATATTATTACTATATTATTTTATATTTTTTCTATAATGTATCGTTGGTGCGTCTAATAAATAAAATAAAATAAATACAGGACAATTTCGTTCGAAATAAAGTTAAAAGAGGACAAAAAGAAATTCAACACCCGTTATTATTTCAACTTCAGTTGCTTCATTGTTAATTTGGTCTATTTTCTTTTCAGATTCTAGAAGCGAATCCAATTTTAGAAGCTTTCGGTAATGCCAAGACTGTTCGAAACGACAATTCGTCGCGTTTCGGTAAATACATCGATATACACTTCAACAGTAATGGCGTAATTGAAGGGGCTAAAATAGAACAATATTTATTAGAGAAATCAAGAATTGTCTCCCAAGGAATGGACGAGAGGAACTATCACGTATTCTATTGTGTACTTGCCGGCTTATCGAAAGAGGATAAGAAAAAGTTAGAGCTGGGTGAGCCGTCTGAATACCGGTATTTATCTGGAGTAAGTTATTTTTTTAATATTTATAAACATTATAACGTCCATGGGGAGAATCATTAATTATTTTATACGGACACCCGCTGAGAATCTCCCACCTGGGCATAGATTGCTTTGGCCAACCTGGAAGTCACTTAATAGACATCGAACTCGGGTTGGCAGGAGTAAGGAAACGCGTCCAAGTGGACAGCAACCTGAGCTGTTTATGCGGTGCAACTTTTTTTTTCTGTTCGTGCAATGCTATTGATCAGAGTGACAATCACAGCGTCAACGGGCGGGAGTTGCACATTAAACGATGACCCATCTTTTACCGTACTCTGCATGCCCATGCCGTAAGACTTAATGGCTGTCTCTAATCGGGCAGTTGATGTGGTTACCTTGTGGGCTGTGACCATATAGTACTTGCCAACAAAACGTCAAAAAGAACTTTATACGCTTTAAAGAATCGTATGAGTCAATTGCAAAATGGTCTACATATTTTCCGCATAGACCTTTGTATAATTTAAATTTATTTTCATTTTTATAATAGAAATCTATATATAAGCGAAAGAGTACCTAACACGAAATTTTGGCAACCGCGACATACAGAGATGAAATTTGGCAGAGAGGTAATTTATAGTAGATATCTGCTAAGAACAGATTTTTCGATAGGGCTAGATTAAGAAGATTTAGAGCTTTCGCAATTTTTATTTTACAAAGTCGCGTGAAACAGCTAGTAAGTTATATATTTCTTTTCAGGGCAATAGCTATACATGCGAAGGTAGAGATGATGCAGCAGAATTTGCAGATATTCGATCAGCAATGAAAGTTCTTTTGTTTACGGAGTCTGAAATATGGGAAATATTAAAATTACTAGCGGCAGTATTACACTGTGGTAATATAAAATATGAAGCGACCGTTGTAGACAATTTAGATGCCACAGAGATTGTAGAACAAGCAAACGTTAAACGAGTGGCTAGTTTATTAGGTGTACCGACTCAATCACTTATCGATGCACTGACAAGAAAAACATTGTTTGCTCACGGAGAAACCGTTGTGTCCACTCTGAGCAGGGACCAGTCTGTTGATATAAGAGATGCCTTTGTGAAGGGTATATACGGTCGCTTGTTTGTCACAATAGTAAGAAAAATAAACGCAGCTATATATAAACCCAAAGCTACAATGCGTACAGCGATTGGTGTTTTGGATATATTCGGGTTTGAGAATTTTGATCACAACAGTTTTGAGCAATTTTGTATAAATTTCGCCAACGAAAATCTTCAGCAGTTCTTTGTTAGACATATATTTAAATTAGAACAAGAGGAATACAATCACGAAGGAATTAATTGGCAACATATAGAGTTCGTTGATAATCAGGACGCTTTAGATTTGATCGCGCTCAAGCAGTTAAACATAATGGCTTTAATAGATGAAGAATCAAAATTTCCGAAAGGAACCGATCAAACTATGTTAGCTAAATTGCATAAAACACATGGTCTACATAGAAACTACCTCAAACCAAAATCAGATATCAATACAAGCTTCGGTTTAAACCATTTTGCCGGTATAGTCTTTTACGATACACGAGGCTTCCTCGAAAAGAATCGCGACACCTTTAGCGCTGATTTGTTACAATTGATACACATTTCAACAAATAAGTTCCTACAACACATATTCCAGGAAGATATTATCATGGGATCTGAAACCAGAAAAAGAACCCCAACATTGTCAACACAGTTCAAAAAGTCTTTAGATCTGCTAATGAGAACTCTGGGAACCTGTCAGCCCTTCTTTATTCGTTGCATTAAGCCAAATGAATTTAAGAAACCCATGAAATTCGATCGAGGACTTTGCTGTAGACAACTGAGATATTCAGGAATGATGGAAACCATCAGGATAAGAAGAGCCGGATACCCAATCAGACATAGTTTTAAGGAATTTGTTGAAAGATACAGATTTTTGATATCAGGTGTACCACCTGCTCACAAAACGGACTGTCGCTCTGCTACAGCGAAAATCTGCGCCACAGTTCTCGGTAAATCAGACTATCAGTTGGGTCATACTAAAGTGTTTCTAAAGGATGCCCATGACTTATTCTTGGAACAAGAAAGGGACAGGGTGCTAACGAGAAAAATACTAATATTGCAAAGGTCCATACGTGGATGGGTGTATAGAAGACGATTTTTAAAGATGAGAGCCGCAGCAGTTTTAATACAGCGTCACTGGCGAGGGAAATTGCAGAGAATTCGATACAACAAGATGAAGGTGGGATATGCGAGACTACAAGCCCTTATCCGAGCAAGAGTTTTGGCTCATCGGTTTCGCCATTTGCGTGGACATATCGTTTCCCTTCAAGTAAGTAAACTTCACTTCTGTAGATCTGTTTTCCATTTAGTACCTTTCTGTTTTTATATAACACTAGCGGACCCGGCAGACGTTGTCCTGCTCGTACGTTAGGTTACTTACTATTTACTACAGTCTATTATCCTATAATAATGTTTCCGTTCCCTTTTCCAAACTCGTGTCGAAATTTCAAGACTTAATAGTATTACGTCCAAAAATGTGAATAGTTAAAATGTCCGTTAAAACTTTTCATTTTGAAATATTATAGGCTGCAGCCCGAGGTTACCTGGTCCGTCGTTCATACGGTCACAAAATGTGGGCCATAGTGAAAATACAGAGCCACGCGCGACGTCTTATCGCCGTGAGACGCTTCCGTCGACTGAGACAAGAGGCGCTCGCGCACAACGAGGCATTGCGCTTGCGTCGACAAGAGGAACAGAGACTGCAACATCAGGGTAATACGAGAGCGAAGGAGATAGCCGAACATAATTATAGGGTAAGTGTAGTGTGCTCAGTATGAAAATGCACGCCCCTCCACAAAATGTGCAACGTTTGTTTGTCTCTGTGCAGAGATTTTATTTTAAACTCAACCACGCACTGCAAGGTCGACTAAAGATGTCGACGAGCTTGCATTGCGTCTACACAATATTTTGCACGTAAAGTGAACGCACGCACTTTGGAGGAACGTGAATTTTTAGACTTCTTGCACTTTATACGATTATTATTTCCATATATTTTGATACACTCCAAATACTTTTATTATAAAAATTGTAAGCAATTTTTACAATAAGATGCAGTTCTACTAGAAGGATTTTTAAAAATAATTAGTATTCCTTACTTGAAATATGCTTATAATTAACGTTTAGGCAGGAATTAAGTGTTAAGCGTGTTTTAGGAGCGAGTGCGACAACATCCTAGCTGGTTTAGCTTGGTTTGATACAATAAT
The DNA here is from genome assembly GCA_024363005.1 of Charaxes varanes. NCBI lineage: Eukaryota > Metazoa > Arthropoda > Insecta > Lepidoptera > Nymphalidae > Charaxes > Charaxes varanes. Next base: position 1,245,592 of record JANCMC010049391.1, on the reverse strand, counting down.
TTTATTTCAAATGTATAAATATTGTTTACTGCCTGTCAAATGATGTCAGACATTTCTATTATTGTTTTTTAATGTATAACGTAGTAAATATATCATTAAATTAGGCCAACGGGGTCAATGACCTAACAGATTACAACAGTACGGAGCCGAAATCCACTTATATTAATTAAATTACACAAATATTGTTTGACCGTACCATACACAAATAGTGTTTGTAAAAAGTCTGCGTGGATAAAGAATTTTTAACTTTAACAAATCATTAAGGTAGGTAAGGGGGTTTGGAAACAATTCCCTTTTAGTACAAGCTTTAAAGGTTAGAGAGAATGTTACTTTTAATCTGTCCCATAAGTGGTCAGATCCACCATGAGCACCCATAAAAAGTTACAGCGGGCAAGGTGATTAAGCCGAAACGTCTTATTGTGTAGAGGTAATTGTGTTTAATTCCTGAGAGCCTTGGGCCCTGAAGTAGCATCGGATCCGAATGTAGTATATTTCAATTTTATCATTAACAGTGATATACCTCTATTTTGGTTTCAATTAATATAAATAAGGAGTAAGGCCGCCACAGCCGCGGTTCGAAGAGTTTGTAGCCACGCCAGAGCCACCACCACCAGTAGAGCGACCGGCGACTCCACCTGTTCCTGCCACGCCACCACCAGAGTCACTGCCCACGCTACAGCCCACCACTCAGTTGACTCAATTTAAGGTAAGAAAAGAAATACATCGTATCGACAGAAAATACATTCTTAACACACTATAACATATATATTGCAAATATAAAAAACTATCTGTTGCGAATTTATCATTCTACGCGTGTACAAGAATTACAATTTTGTAATTTCGATTACAGTCTAATTGTGATCGGTGTATTTGTAACTAAAAATAAAATATCATTTGTATTTGTGAGTGTGTGGGGAGACGAAAAAACAACATTAAAACAATTTTAACACATTTGTTTATAAATAAATACACTTGTACGTGGGCACCGTGATATGATAATGCATACATAATATATTCCAGGTGAAACCCCGATCAGCACTGATGCCGGCAGAAGAACGAAAATCCACCGAGTCTCCCCCAGACGAGTCTCCTGGAAAGAGGCGGGCGAGAAGGTCACCGACGCCGGGCGTGCGCTCACCAGCGTACTCCGATATATCAGACGACGCTGCGCCGACAGAGGGCGCCCCCGACGCTGATGCTGGCCACCGACCGTTCCCTGTGTATCACCAGGTATTAAAAAAAACACACAATACGTATTTTTTATTTGGCTATCACTCCCACCTTTCATATAAACTACTTAAAGGTTTGCCCATTCGGCTTGCAGTTATAAATGAAATAGCCAATATCCATCAAAAGTAAAATAATTAATAAGTAAAAAAGGCTCTTAATGTCGAAAAATATAAAAAAGCATTTTAGCATAGAAAAAATTTAATTTGAAATTATTTTTTCCATTCACATGTAAAATATATCCAAATGAAACTTATTTGCAATTCGCTGAGAATAATGTTAGTAAATTTAATAGACAAGAAAAAACTATTGACATTTGTTATAACATCTAATATTATGTATATTTTTTATTGCAGTACTACGGCCAGCCGCCATACTTACCGCCCTCGCATCCGCCGAGCGCACCACCTGCACAGGACAAGGGGAAGGAAGATCTCTCTAAAGGGGATCCAAAGACCGATCACAAGGTGTTTATTCTGTTAACATCAAACTGTAGTATCATTTCATCGTTCGCGAACCTATCTGACAGTAAAGTCGTAGATGTTTAAAATTGATTTTTTTAAACGTCCTTTGTCCTTCTGCTGCTGGGCAAAGGTCTCCAGATTTCCTTCTTATATTTCTTCTAGTTGGGAGGCGATATGGGGGTCCATTATTCAAAGCAACCACTTCACATTTAACTAGAAACTTAAAAATAATAAAGTTTTGATTTCTCTTTTTGCAGGATGGTAAACCAGAAGGTGGTCCACAGAAGGTTTTGCCGCCCCACTTCTATCCTTACAATTATGTTCCAAATTTTCCCTACAACGTGGGTCTGTAATATTAAAATTATTTTTTACAATTTGCATATCTGATACATAAAGTTCCCGTGTCATAGTGTTTGTTGTCAAACTCCTCCGAAACGTCTTGACTGATTTTTATGAATTTTTTTGCATGTTTGTCAGGTCTGAGAATCGGTAAACTATTTTTAAAACCTACTTAAACTATTTTAAAATATAAGTGTGGCCCACGAGGAGCAAAAACGGAAATTGAAACACTTGTCTGTGTTTTTTCCGAGTAATCTCGTAAACCGCTGGACCGATTTAAACGGGATTTTCACTGAGTAGACAGCTGATTTTGCGAGGAATAAGAAGCTACTATGCTGTTAGGTAATTAATAAAATTTGGGTTTCGCGCAACAAAAAAAATAACCGTACAAATTTATCAAAATTACTGAATTCACGCGAGCTAAGTCGTGGGTTACAGATACATAGTGAGTTAATAAATTTGAGTACGTTTAAAATTAACTAATAATATAAAACTATATTAAAAGCATTATTTTTGTTTAATAAATCGATATCATTTAACGTTTAGGGTCTTATGGGGTGGTACATGGTGAAGTCAGGTTTGGAAGACAGGTTTCAAGGCCCATCGGATGTACCGCGCGTGTCTCAATACCGTTTGGCGGCTCACCTCAGCCTTGCCTTTATCCTGTATTCCTTACTACTGGCTGGGTCGCTGAGGATGCTCCGTCCCTTCCCTGTAAAGGCGACCCTTACTCGTATCAAGGAACTGGGGAGTGTGACGGCTTTCGCACATACAGTCAAAGCTATGGCCTTCTTTACAGCAGTATCTGGTGAGTCGCTTATTCTAGCTTTCTCCTTTCCAGCTTCAATCATAGATTCACGCTCATTCGCAAGGCCTATTATTGAGCCGAAGACGATATTAGAGATAAACACTGCTTAGAGCCGAGTCGTTACAGCTTTGAATTTTATAACTAACATGAATGAAAGTGTATTAAAGTCAACTTAGGCACCTTCAAGAAAAGAGCATACTAATTTCTCAAAGGCCGCCAACGCATCTGCGAACCCTCCGGTGTTGCAGCTGCCCATGGGCGTCGGTAGTCACTTAGGTGACTGCCAGCTGCTCGTTTGCCCCTTGTTATATTTTAAAAAAAAGTCGTTTTTGAAAAGACAATTTTTTTTAAAAGGGGGGCCAACGAGTTTCTTGCTGATTCTTACCGTGGCTAGACTTCCGAACCGGTGACAGCTTTTAAAACATTTGACGATCGAAAAGTGGGAACGAATCATGTTATTGTATACTTACTTCAGCAATTTTTAAAATTTGACGATTGAAAAGGGACGTGTATTACCTATTAAAGTGAAAGTGAGTTACCTGTCCTGAATTTTTATATAAATTGTTTGAATACGTAGCCGACGTGGCTATCGCGTCTCAGTGAGGACTATTAAGATAGTTTGCAAATTTTCCTTTTGCCTCTTGAATCAGTAATCTAACACACCCCTACTCGCATGAGAAACTAAACTACTTTGCTTTAATCCGCGAATGAATACGAGGGAAAATCGGTGTAATGCTGCAACCCGAAAAAGTGCTCATCCAGTTATTCGACATTTGATGACTGCGATCGTTACGGTCGCGGCGAAAACGTCGAATTGACGCTTACCGCTATTTGTTAAACAAAAATCACTCCCGCACTCATACGGGTGCCAGACTGTTTTTCAAATATTTGAACACTTTTTTGAACACTGTGTGTGGCGTGTGACTCTTATTCTGCATCGTAGTCCCCATTATTAACGGTCGCAACCTGAAAGATATTCTATGATTAATACATTTCAGAAGGTTTTTTTTCTATAATTTTATAAAGTTCTTTCCATTTTTTGTGTTATTTGTAACTACAAATTTACGGTTTTCGTATTCCCTAAATTTGTACTTCTAGATATAGATAAATAGCATGTTTCTAGACCAACAGGAGGCACCCTATAGGCTTTGATTCCGTTTTCGAAAGTACATGCATGGGAAATGCGAAATAAATGATCGTAACTGTTGTTTGCGTATTAGAAATCTCGTTTTCGCGATGTCGTGCTATGTGGTTCTGTTAATTTCATTTCAGTAGAAATTCACCGTCCCGCACATTGTGTTCCTACACGTGTTCTAATATTTGAAGCAGAGTCTAGCGCCGGCTTTACAGCGTGGTTTGTTTTTCTAAGGTCTTTGAACTGCTTATGAAATCAATACTTATTTACTACAATGACGCAGCGACCCAAAGTGGATGTTGGCTTCGGAAACATGTTGATTCCACTTCTTACAGTCTTGTGTCGGCTTCAGCCGACGCAGTGGCTAGTGTACTAGGAGTATCTGGTCATTACTAGGTCTTTCCAGCGATACTTGAGACGTTATTCAGTTGTCTCATGTACGCTCGCTTCACCGGCCGTTCCTCTCCCATTCTTTTTCGTGACCAAGCCAGCAATGTCGTTGTGCTTTTATTTCTTCTAAGATGTTGGGCGCTGCCACTAGGTCTTCGATTTTGACATTGGTCCATAATCTGAAGGTTCCATCCTCTTTTCGGGTCAGCCCAAGTATTAATAATTAAATATATAAAAAAACCGAAAAGTCACCTAACACGAAATCTCGAAAACCGAGGATTGAAAAAAGATCAAATTTGACAAGCATGTAGTTTATACTTTAGTAGACATCTGTTAAGAACGGGTTTTTCTATAGAACCAGATTAAGGAGGCCAGAAGGGTCTCGATATTTTTTACATACGCAGTCGCGGGAAACAACTAATTTATAATAATTTGAAACCTCAATAGTTAAACGCTAGAAGATTGGATTGAAACCAGTCAGGTCCTTGGTTCAAACCCCGTGTCAACGTGGCACGACACGCGAGCCATCATCGTAACCACTTTTCCGAAGACCCTTTAAAAAAAGTTTACCTTAAGCAGTCACTAGAATGTTAGACATGTGCCGAAATATGCCGAACATCCTTTTTTTTAAATAATAATATCACGATGCAGTGACGTCTATTGCTTTGAATTTAATATTAAATTTATTTTATTTTTTTTTTTATTTTATTTAAAAAGGTTCACCAGCAGTTGGTACAATAACACGTACATAAAAAGAACATACATAATAACGCGTATTATGCACCGCGTTCGCGTTAGCTAACTTTTGTTTTTTCTACATTAACATAGTCTACAAAATACTTAAAAAAGTAATTGCTGTTTTCTTATAATAATAGTAATATAATTCTTGATTATGTGATCTCTCACAGTGGGTTATGAAAATAAATGCGTTAGATATTTTTTTTACATTTCATGGATTCACTGTGCAAGTGCAGAGTATGTTGCATTACAAAAGGAACCCTAACAATGCGAGGGACTTGCAACCCACTTGTAGATTCAAGAGAACTCTTTAAAGTGGTAACTAAGAATCTAAGCCAAATCTGGTATGATCCCATTAGTGTGAGTTTAGATGTCCTTTCTAATAAAAGACTAATGATAGGTTTTGACAAGCCAAGATCTTTTAGTAGGTTATACAGGGATTTTTCTGATATACCCTTCCCTCTCACCTCTACAGTGTTGAAACTGGGTTATAGTAAAAATTTGTTTGATGTCATTTGTGGATGTGTGTACAATACTCACTAATGCATTTGGTCTTTCTTCATGAAAAGCTAACAATTCTTTTAATGGAAAGTCTGCACAAACATCACCATTCAGTAGAAAGAATGCAGAAGGATTTCCAGCTCTAACTTGGTCTCGGAAGTGGTACAGCCCACCTCCTGTACCCAGAGGGGTAAACTCCTGGAGATACCTGTAATATAACATTGAAAAATAAGGTATTATATGGTATCATGTGTGTACCATTTAAAGAAAACACTTGACCTACCACTTATAGTAACCTTTTACATTCTTAAAAACATCTGAATTATTATATTTGTTATTCAAGAAATCTACAGAAGGTAGAAATATCAAGATACTTTTCTGACATTTTATAACAGTCATATAAAAATGCACTGTCCACTAAATAATTGCAACACTTGCTTGTGTGATATTGAGGAGTTTGCGGCCCCACTCTATTTTACATGTATGTTAAATACTTTGGAGAGGCGTGCATTTTTAGACTGAATGCTCTCTACATTACTCACTGTGACTATAAAAAGTAATACTTAGTTTGCGTTAAGGAGCTGCATCTTCCTTTTATTTATCCAATAACTAGTTAGATCTGCTACGCTAAACCGTACCTTAGCTACTATTGTCACTGCCATGATTCTGTCTGTGACAGTAGTATCTACATCTTTTTTCTCCTATCCATCTACCTTTTACTCCATCATTTCCTTTACTCTTATCTATTTATCTAATTATAGTTAGCATCACTCTTGCATTCCTTTTACTGATTAAAAAGTACCAGTATCTCTTTCTCACATAAGATTCGCGTGAAGTGACAACAATGCTGTCAGATGCGTTGCTGGCCTTTTATGACAAGATGAGGCCACCAGGAAGTCTCACAAGTCATACGAAACGCAACAACAATACCATCACTTGATGTGATAGCATTTCTGCCACTTCACACCTTAGGTGTAAAAGAGGTATTGGGGGTTCTGGTTCGGGTTCTGGTTCGGTTTCGGGTTCGGGATTGGGTTCGGGATTCAGTTTAAGTGAGTTTGAATTTGAAATTTTCTTCAGGTCAACTACGTCAACTCATTGTGATGAGGTAAGTGTATTCTATAAAAATATACATAAAGGCGCCGGCGAACATCTTGAAATTACTTATACTGAACAGTGCGAGGTGCGAAAGCGGGGAGAATAGTGTCGTTCACTTAATTGGTAAATCCAGAGGCCATAGCCCGAACATTTCGAACCGTTCGAGTCGAAAAGTCGACTTTGGAAATATTCGTGCTGGGCACACAGCGGATCCTCCTTAGTGTCAACGCGGGTTGCATTAGCATTGATTAAAAACGTGACACGATTAAGAATTGTCTCCTGTGGGCCTAGCACAAATATTTTCATTCTAAATACAGTCGAATCTTCGACTTTAACGATTGTAATTGGACGACTTAGTGCCTCAGTTTGGGTTAGAGTCCTGTTCCTAATTCGATACTTTTTTGCAAGAACGGTACTTGCACAACATCTTTCTGAAATTAGTTCTCAGCTCTGAACCGCTACAACTCTGAGGTCAGCGTTTTTGTCCATGAGCGTTGACATTCACTCAGTTAAAACGCCTTGCCTTTGCCCCTTTTTATAAAAATAATTGTTGCGTGAATCTTCCTGAACTGTGACGCATAACACTCAAGGAGTTTGCAAGCAACTGTAAGAATTGTTTCAAGTTCCGTTTAAACCATAATTAACAACATAAATTACACTTTAAGGATGCCGCAGACGAGAACAAAAAAATAGAACCCACGCCAGAGCTGACTACTTACAATATCAAACTAGGATGGATACAGGTAATTATTTAAAATTAGCTTATATTGTCTTTAAAATATAGTCTCACTAAATAAAGTCTCACAAAGGCCGCTGCATAGGATTCTCCTACCTCTTCCTCTTGACATCTTTTACATGACAAAGAGCAGGCTCTATTTTGTTACTACAGTCCTGATACTTCGGTGAAACTAAATATCTTTGAGCGGTAAGAGTAATAGAATAAACTTGTATTCCCACTTCCTTTAGTCGTACTCTACCAGTCGGCAACGCGTGTCGCAATTGGCCCGCGTTCCCCCTTTTTGTGGCCCGCGACTGTTCTTTAAATGACAATCTATTTCATATAAATAAATAAGAGTTAGTTAATTTCACTACACGAGCGTAGTTTTTGTCGTATTGTACTAAAATTTAGCATATCTAATAATGTCTACCTACACAAATAATTATTTTACAAGTGTGGCCCGCCTACATCTAATTTCTTAACAATGTGGCCCGCCTGCAACCAATTTTTAAAGATGTGGCCCTTGCTTGCCAAATGGTTGTAGACCTCTGCTTTACTCCTTTACAAAGATACTATCATCAGCAGCCTGCGGCAGTCCACAGCTGGACATAGGCCTCTCCCATGGCGCGCCACTTAACCCGATCTTAGGTTACACGCATCCAATTTTTGCCAACCACCTTGTGCAGATCATCGCTCCATCTGGCTGGGGGGCGTCCCACGCGTGGGACCACGTATCGGCCGATACGCGGTCTCCACTGCAGAACACGCTTACTCCATCGGTTATCGGTTCTGCGACAGATGTGTCCAGCCCACTGATTTCAGTCCATACCTTATATCGTTGAGCTATTGAGGCTCTAATAATCTATTAACTTACCTTATCTGAAGCGCCTAAGTTTTTCTAATTGTCTTATAAGGGTCCTAAAGGAACCCCCCTCTATATTAAGAGTTCATAATTGGTGGGGGTACATTAAAGGATGTCAGGATTCTCCCAATATGGTTTTCTGACGCGCTCGAGTATTGCGCAAATTCCCCTCTTAGGCTCCTTACCACTAGTAGCTGGTTTTTTACGTTAAAAAAACTACTATGTTAATTGAATAAAAAAATACTGCTAGGATAATAAAATATGGTAAATAGTAAATCAACCCAATCTTCGGGTAGGACAACGTCTCCCGGGTGCAGAAGTAAATATATAAACATAGGATATTCTAGTCGTCGTCATCGATTTATGACCAATCTCTAATAGAAGCAGGATGCAATAAACATAAGACAGTTGAAATAACTTGCTTTCATTAAGAGTAAAATTTAACTTCGAATTTTATTTAATCCGTTTCTTCTATCTGCATCGGTAATTTAAATTGTTTATATAAACAGCATTGACGTTTTTATTTTTAAATTGAATCTGTGTTTAAAGCACAAAAACGTCACGTATATGTAAAGGACGATATAAAAATGAAGTCAAATAGATGGCGACCGATGATATTATGATTACTAATTCTCTACCATTCACTGTAGGTTCATAGTTATTTTTAAGCAGATGACACATCAGTGAATTTATCTACCTACAACATTTTCATATCCAGATCAGTCAAATTATGGACCACCTGGAGGTGGTCTTGTCAAGTGGTCCGATAACTAATTTTCCCTTGCTGCCCTTGTAATACCTCCTATACTATCCGTGATAGTAGTATCCGCATCCTTTTTTTCCTTTTCATCTACCTTTATATCCTTTTACTACGTCCCTTATTCCTTTAGTCCATTCCAGGCAGTTTTGTCAAGGGGGTGATTCATCAACTTTTGTTTTTAGATATCGATTGCCATCTCGATTTATGAGATGAAATCCATCTTGGACGGGGCTTTCTGTTCTCCTTTCATAATTAGAATTATTAGAAGAAACTGCAAAGCACTAGCCATAAGCGCTAGCCATAAAATAATTAATTATAGTAGGGTCATGATACTTCTATAAAATAGGTTTGCTAGTAATTTTAGCGAAGGGTGGAGGGATTACTGAAGAACTGACTTGATGCTACTACTGTTAACTTGGCTTCTACTGGGCATGTGACATCTGTTTCCTTTACTAGATCTACAAAAAGTGTTTGGTTCTAGGTACTGTTTACTTGACCTTAAAATTAAATAGACATAATAGTATCTACAGACTATATGACAAACGGACGTCTCTTTCAGGTAGTTTCAAGGTAGGCAACTTAATACCTGTGTTATAGGTAACAGACGTCTGTTTTACACATTTTTTTTGTCAGAAATATATAAATACATAGATATAGATAATATACCCAGACTTGAGGTGGGAATCAAACCCATGATCCCCGGAGGCCATTGTCTGAAAAAGAAACATATTTAAAAAAAAACCAGACCACTACAACATGGGTATCTTTAAGGCAAGAGTGAATGGGTTCATTCTAGGCAAGCGCGTTCCACCGTAGACAGCATCTACACTTAACATCAAGGGTGACTGCGGTCAAGCACATGCCTATCTCCAATAAAAAAAAGATTGTGTCAAAACGCAGTAATAAGGACGCTGACGGTAAAAATAATAATTGTCAAATATTACAATGTCTTTGTACAATTTCGCTTAATTTACGGACGAAGTTTGACGTCAGGCGATCTCCAGTTTCTATAAAAATGAAAATTCACAGAAGGTTATATAGTCATAAGACGACGGTTTTATTGTCACTTTTACCTGAAAAAGGTAAAGGATAAATTCCTATTTATACTTTTTCAACCCGCTAGATATTCAGCTAAAGCGTCTAAATTTAACACCACCTCAGTCTTTCGAAAAGCTTAAAATGAAGGTCGCGTAGTTGCGGCTTTTTAAATCGGTCGGGTTATGTGGCTTAGCCCTGAAACCACTAGTCTCCTATGGCTTACTCTCCGTCTAAACCCAATATAATTTCTCTACTCCCATCTTAATAAAATAGGTTAACCTCTATACTAAAAGGGCAGACTGAAATTCCAATTATATGAGGAGTATCTTGAGTATGTCTAACATTGTCGTTTCGGCTTAAAAATTTAAGTGCTTCGAACCTTCTAAAGTCTCAATAGATCAAAGTATTAAAATCAGTATGATATCAGATTCAATCCCTTGCCACTCTGGGCTGTTGTCACATACACTTCGTTACGCATTTACGCTTTAGCCACTAAGTGATGAAAGGTACAGATTAGTACACAATTTATGCAGAGACTAAATCCCGGTACAGATATTGTACTGACAGGTACAATACTGATATATCCAGGGACAGGTACTGATCCCGAAAGGTAGAATATTTATAGTTAAATGATGCCCGACATATACCTACACATTAAATAAATCTACCTGTCATTAAATAATTCACAGATATGCAATCAATTTGTTCTAAGATGAGCTGAGAACACTAATTATCTTTATTGTTAAAATAAAGATGATTTTAAATACAACGAGGCCGAGAAAGTTTGCGGCACTTCGCTTGGATCACCGGACGTTGTTAAAACTTTGTGGTTTGTTAAAGAAGCTTTGGTTTTGTCTTACTTGTTGTATCTTTTAACATCGTTAATGATACACATTTTTATCAAAATCCATTTTCTTCTTGATAATTCTTATAAAAAAATTAACTTGCTTTTATTACTTTATATTTTGTGATACTTATCAGGGATGGCGAGTCACGAGAAAACATTGCCTATAGACTCTTACAGATTCACACAATTACATGCTCATGCAGGCCGTACCTACCCCCCTTCTTCAAACAGCTCTAACAACCCTATACCTAAGCATAAATTAGCTGGAAGTTGAAAATTGTTTAAAAATCGGACACCTGTACATTACGAAGGATAAATCTGAACATAAGAAAATATAATCATTTTCCCTTTAAAACATGTTTTTCTAAGACCATAATTACTCAAAATTTTCTTTAAAAATTTGACTTGGATCGTTATAATAGACTGACAACGCAAAGCCTTAGACAGAACCATATGGAAAGAGGATAGGGAGGCCTTTGCCTTGCAGTGGGCAAAAATAAGCTCTAAATAATAACAATAATTTTATTAGACAGAATAAAATTCGATAAAGCCTTTCGCTAAGAAGACATTCAAATACATCACAAATCCTTGAGCCTTGTTTCATTAAAAGTCATATCTGCATCCAAAGGATGTTTTCAGAAACAAGAATTTTCAGGAATAAGTGAAAAAATATTAAATGTAAAGTTTACTTCTTTTCTTAACAATAGAATGGGACTTACTGCTGCATTCGTGTGGTAGAAGAAATCGTGTAGTATGTCGAAGATGGAAGTTTCTGAAAGTATCAGCTTCTGCAGATTCTCAGGGTGGAAGTCGTGTCCATACATGTCCACGGCGGACAAAAAGATGGATTCCATCTGGTTGTGTCGCAATTCGTATGCCGGTTGATGAGCTGCTATTAACACCTGTTTGTTTAAATAACTTAAGTTGTTAAAATAGATCTTTACATAGGACTATGCTTTGTATACTCCCGGCTATTTTTCTATACGTGAATACTTTGTGAATACCTAGTGTTAATTTTTATTGATATTATAATTCACTAGCTATGCCCAGGACTTTCCCCGCCTAAAATTAGGTAAAAAAAATTAATTCAATTTTAGCCTGATGATATATAGCCTTCCTACATAAATGGGCTATCTAACACTTTTTCAAATTGGACCAGCAGCTCCTGAGATTATCGCGTTCAAGTAAACAGACAAACAAACAAACTTCAGCTTTATATATTAGTATAAAATTAATTGAATTTTTCACCTACCCCCTTAATATGATCTCGCGATTTTAATGCTTTCTTGGCTGTTTTATTTCTCTGTATGTTCGTTTTGTAGTACAAAATAACACCCACCTGTCTCGCCCTAAGAGCTACTCTGCTGTGCTCGGCTCTATGTAAAGACGTCAATTCGTTGAGAGTGGCCGCCAGTTCATCTGTCAAGCCTGGCTCGTTAGACCACAGATGGTCTATGAGTAGAGTCACCTATATTAGAACAAAAAAAGTCAGATTAAATCACAATTCAAAAAATATAAAACGTTTCTTTTAATATATTTGTTTGTTGGTGAAACCGCAACATGTTACCTTCTTGACTAAGAAGTTCATACTCAAACGAATTTATATCAACGAGACCTCCTTTTCCTACAAAACTCACCAGTAAATTCTTCTTGGCAACTTGGTTGTGTGAAAATATGATATTGGAAACGGCTTGCATGTCATCCTTGTAACGATCCCGCAACGCCATCACGCACTTATCGTATGAACCTGCAAAAATCAAACCTTATATAACACTTAAGATCAACTGACGAATAAACTCTTGAAATAAATTCCTTCGTCTTAAAAGCACCAATACAATAAGATTTTATTGCAACTCAGCCAAATTGAATCAGTAAAGAATTTTATTTGTTATTTTTCTTACCCAGTTGGAAGTTGCTTTCGACCTGATAATATTGCTTAAGAAGATCGTGAACGGCCGGCAGCGCATCTGCTGGCCTTCTGGTCGTGCAGATGCCCATGGGCGCCGGTAGGCACTTCGGTGCCTGCTGCCTCTGATCGGGGAAGGCGTGAACGCGCGCGAACCCCGCGAATACCATCCACATTCACGTTCACGCCTGTTAACGGAGCTTCACGGCACTAATGTGGAGCCGCCATTACACATATACATACATCAAAGTACAACCACATGCACACCAATGCCGAACGATTTACACAACATGTACAAGATGGTGTCAAAGCGTAGTCCAGACAAGCACCAGAAAATAACATTGTATTGTTAATGATTACATTTAAAGTGATTAAATCGTCATATGTTCTCATACGCATAGGCACTTATTCATTCTAAGAACACGGTTTACAAACTTAATTAAAATTACACAACTTAATATCTAAATAACAATCAAAATGTATGCACAGAATAAATGGGAATACACGTCAGTTTTATACGGAGTTCCTGTGATAAATCACCTGGACACTCCGCCCTGATTTTCAGTATATTCTCGGTGCCGTCACTGAAGAATGAAGTAAAATTAAAAGTGAAAAAGACCAATAAATAAAAAATAAAAAACAGAAAAACAAATTAAACTAATATTTTATGTCGTTTTACTAAGATTAAAAAAATTGTGCATACCCTTAAAAACGTGTAGGATAACTAAATTTCAAGGTTCCTGGCCCAATTCCGAGCAGTCCCGTTGGAGATCTCTAATTGAAATAATATTAAATATCTAATCGTAATTATTAATAATTATTAAATACCACGACAGGCACCAGACAAGTTTTTTATTTTAAAATAATGAATAATTACTACTAATTTTTTGGTAGTAATAGATATATCTTCTTCTTCCTAACGCTATCCCGGTTAAGTACCAGGGTCCACTTAGATTGTAGAGGATGTGTCATCTTAACCTAGCAATCGTCTTAAATGTCGAACACTGATTAGACCACGACCTCCTCTGTAGTAATAGATATATATTAAGCACTTTAATTTATAGCACTTGCTTTCTGTTCCGCAATACGTAACAGTCTTCACGGACCGCTTTGTGGCGTGGCATTAAAGTAATACCACTCCAGGCACTTGGCATGTAATTTATTTTCTGTGCCTTAAAATACAGTTATTGTTTAATCATTCAATAATTATCACTATTTTTTGGTAGTAATAGAAATATATTTAACGCAATTCAGCAACACATTTCGCAAATTGAACATTTTATAGCACTTGCTTTCTGTTCCGCAATACGTAACAGTCTTCACGGACCGCTTTGTGGCGCGGCATTGAAATAATTATACCGCTCCAGGCACTTGGCACGTAATTTACGTTTTGTGACTTCCACCATTGAAATTTTGTTACAGTAAATTTTAATAAAATAAATAGGTTAATATTCTAACTTTATCATTTTTAGGCTTCAGTACCTTCGAAGGAAAAATATAGGATCACTTCGTTGCCCGTCCATGTTTTTGTCAAGACCCTAGACTCTTTACTCTCAGGGGGTGGATCTTCCTTTATTTATTCGATACCTGATTCAATATGTTTTATAAAAATATTAGCATTCGCATACACTGCTCGTATAAAAGGGCAGGACGGCCTCCGACCCGGTGGACTGATGATTTGGTGCGGGTCGCAGGAAGCCGTTGGATATAAGCGGCGCAACACTGCCATTCGTGGAAATTAACGGAGCAGGCCTACGTTCAGCAGTGGACGCACCCAGGCTGAAATGATGTTGATGATGATACCCTGCTCTATTTAAGCTATAATTGTGCCACATTTCATACTATTCAGTCCGAGCAATATCCCAAAAATGGTACCGAAACGGTAAGCTTAACGTATAAATATATAGATTTGGTAAATGTTAGCGTCGTAAAATATTGTTTCAACATAAGATGAAAAGAGACTAGCTATGTTAGGTTATTCTAATTGACCTTTTAATTGGACAAATTTAAGCAGCGGGAGAATGCCAGTATCCAATCAACAAAATTTTTTATGCAGACTGACGCAGGTGTTTATTTTATATTTTATTTATCTTTCGAAAACAATCAGCACAATATTCGTATTGAATTAAATAAAAACTAAACTATAAGCCAATTACTGATCCACTTTTATTTTATCCAATTGTTATGCCGGAGCCAGACTCTAGCTCAAAGTGTTTGTACATTTCAGTCCTTGAAGACTACAAAGTTCTAAACAACTTTGCGTAGGAACACAAAATCCCCGGCCACACTACATGATCATTGAAATGATCCTTCAAATGAAGCTACATATGTCTGGCTCCAGTATAAGACAGGTGTGATGATTGTAAAATATGTATTAAAAATTAAAAAAAAAAATAATGCTTAAAAAAAGTAAATACAATTTATATGAGCTTCCCTGTCTGAACATTCTTCCATATTATTCGTAAAAACATCAAGAGACCTACAGAGAATACTGAGGCTAGAAAATTTATGTGTCTGTGCCGAGAACCTAGTACCCAGTCCGCGCCTGCTCTTTATACCTAATTCGCCAGTTTTCTAGGTCATCGGGGGGGCGTGGAGGATGATGAGTCGGCAAATTGAATTGACGAACGAATGCGGAAACTTCGTTTTATATACTCTAATTGGATTAAAAATTCTATAATTCTATTATAGTACTAAAGATTTGCTTTAGACAAGTATCTTTAAACGTATAAAAGTCTATGTGTGTATGTATTTTTCTTACGTGAAAGAGGCTGTATTGATTTTTATAAAATTCGCCACGGCCATATTAGATCAACAAAGTTATTTTTGGTTACTTTTTCTTTTAGTTTTATGCCATATTTATCTTACAAATCAATACCTACAAATTGTAATAAACGACCGACCACCAAAAGCCATCTGCTTAAAGGTGTTATTGTCCATGGACAAACCATACGAAGCCGGGGCATGTCGCTAGTATTACATAACCACGGTACAAGATTTAATCTTTCACTTTTGGACCTTTGATTTAAATGTGGTTAACAATATTTGGTCGGTTAATAGTACTGAAACAATAATTTCTATTAGACTATTATCCGACAAAGTCAAGTGTTCATCTGACTCAATTTACCATGCCCTGTTTATCGTGCTTGCAGCTCATAGTAGAAAGATACCACAAGGATAGAAACCTGCCGACTCTGGATAAAACGAAGTTCCTAGTGCCTGAAGATATAACAATGTCTCAATTCCTAGTGATTATACGTAACAGGATTAGAATTAAGCCCAACCAAGTGAGTAAAAATAAACATCACTACAGTATAATCTTTAATAGTAATTTATAACATATGTTGAAGGTTCGATTCCCGTTTCGAGTCTGGTTATATTATCTATAAGTATGTTGTTATATCTATATATATAAAAATGAATTGCAAAATGTGTTGGTAAGATCATAACTCAACAACGCCTGAACCAATGTTACCAATTCTTTATTTTAAATGTTCTTTGAAGTCCAAGGATGGCTTTTACGGCGAGACAAATTCGAATAATTGCCGGGAAACTCACTAAAAACTTTTCTTTTTCCCGTACAAACGTTTTCTAACTAAAATGTAGAGTCAATTTGAACTTTATTGCTATTCAATAAAGTTCCTATTAAATTACAAGCACTCACTGTTGTCTAAGCAATATAGGTGTAATCCTAACGTCAAAGAGTCGCCAAGCAGAAACGATTCGTAGTCATTCGTTATTTCTAATAATACGGGAACGGGGATGATATAGGATAATAAAAGTGAATATTAAGTAACGCAGCGTTCGTACAGGACATCGTCTACCGGGTCCCCTAATATTTCTATAAAAAATGTGTATAACAGGCGTCTGTTACCTATAACACAGGCAGTAAGAAACCTTAGGAACAGACGTCCAACGCATACTTATCATGATTAGAGACCGCCTGCTGGTCGAAATTCGCCCACAAACCTTTTTATGTACAACGAAGTATATTGTTCTATTGACAGAAATATAAATTTTGACAATTAATGTAACATACGGTTGTCACGAGTACACTCTATCATCATCCAATACATGTGTGTGTACATGGTGTACATCGTCTGGCATTGGTGTGCGTGTGGATTTATTTTAATAATTTAATATATTCATATTACATATTATAAAAAAATATTAACCATTCGCATACCTTTCTCTTTATGAACTACAATTCTGCCAAATTTCGTACTCCTCTCTGTTTACTCTCTTCTAAAAACATCAAATGTATTTTCTTTCGAGCACCTACGATTTATTTGTAGGCTAGTGGTAATAGGTCGAGAGATATTTCGAAGCCAGTGAAAGCGACTACGTAACCGCTTGAGCAGTGAGCTTAATGTGCGACCATAAACGGCTAAGCTAAATATGAATCTAGCTATGGTTTTTTTTAAATTTAAACTTATCATACCTTTTATTTAAATTCAAGTACTAGTTACTTGAATTTCAAAAAGAGATAAGATAAATCTGTACAGAAAACTGCTTTCAATGATAAGCAGGTCCGAGCTCTCATAATCTTGAGTTAAGTTTATAAATTGAGTTAAGTTCTCCGAATAAAGATAATAAAAGTACTTTTCTAGTTCCCTCTAATAGCCACTACACAAGTATCGATAAATTGTTGCGAGAAAACTGTGCAGTGAAATCCAATGTTCACAGAGCTCCGTGAAGAAGTGCCGAATGAGCGAATGACCTTCCAAACGCAACGATAAAACTGTACATATTAATTGACAACGATTTTTCACTATCGATAAAACTGTGCAGTTTAAAGTGCACAGTTTTTTCGAAACGATTTATCGATACGTGTGTCCTGGCTATAATACGAAGGAAAAATATTTGTTGTCAGGTTTTATGACTCCTTGATAGAAGGCGAAAGAGGCACGATAATGTTTAATAACTCTTTGATAAGGATGGTCAATCGACGATACCTGTTGCAGACACTTTTTATGATTTTTTTTCTAAATATTACACGAAAATTAAAATGTTAGCTTCATGATATATCAGCGTTCATTAGTCAATTAGCACCTGAAAATCTAGTGATTACTGACGCACGCGATATTAATTATTCGCAACATTCTTATCTCAGCAACTATAAACATAACAAACACGGCGTCAAACGAGCAAACATGCTATTAAAATAGCTGAAAGCTAATTACTGCGATAATCTGCTAGCGTGATCTTACCAGTACACAATTTCTATGCTTCACTTGTCTTACAATAATTGATATCGTATAACACAGATACGTTGTGTTTCTCATCCCTTATAAGTGAATCACTTACGACCAATTGGTCGGATAATAGTAGTGATCTATGTCTCTATGGGTTTATTATTCGACCAAGTTAAAAGGTTGCTATTTAATTTAGTTGCATAAGCGCTTGATATATTACAATTGTACGGACATGACTCGGCACATTAAATGTAATAATTAACAAAATACATTGTTATTATGTGATGGTTGTCATGCCTACCCTTTGATAAAATAAAATGTATACATGTGTTAATAAATCGTTTGGCATTGGTGTGCGTGAGGATTTATTTTTATTGTTTAGTACATTTAAAATACATATTTTATAAAAATATTATCATTGGCACACTATATAAACTACAATTTTGCCAAATTTTACTCTCTGTTCGCGCAATTTTCGAAAAATGCTATATTCAGAGCCGGCCCTACTATAAGGCGAACGGAGCGACCGCTCCAGGCGCCAAGTCCCAAGGGCGCCTCAGCTAGAAGCGACTCTTGATATGCGATAGTTTTAAATATATATTTTATTAAAAAATATAAACAGAGCAAGTAGAAAGGGGGCGCCGTAATTGGATTTCGCTCCATCCTAAACTTTACCCCGGGCCAGCACTGCGTGTATTTCTATATATACCTTACGTATACTTGTGAACATAATCTGGTTTTTGTTTATCAGGCTCTCTATCTCATAATCAACAACAGATCCATGTTGAGTATGAGCCTGACGATGGCACAAGCATACGAGCAGTATGGTGATGAGGACGGATTCCTCTACATAACGTACGCGTCACAAGAAGTCTTCGGATATCAAGACGGTAAGTCTCTACTCGTATTCTAGACGTATTTTGGACATATTCTAGACGTACTTTGGACGTATTCTAGACGTATTATGGGCGTATTCTAGACGTATTTTATACGTATTCTACTTTATGTGGAAAACTATTTGTCGTGACAACTAGTTAGCAATAGGAGATTTTATTTTACGGCAAGTTTATCCATAGTTCTCTTTTGTCTGCATTTATTTGTATCCTCATAATGATTGGTATAAAAATTTATAAAATTTATATAAATTTATATAAATTTTACTTATCTCACACCAAAGGGGAGGAGAATTTCAAAAATGTCACATGTGCAGGGGGAGGAGTTAAAAAATCGTAATATTTGTATGACGATATTTATGATTGACCTCTAATGCAAAAAATAAATAATTGATTTTGTTACAGACATGCCAGGATCTAATAAAGAAGTTCAAGTAATTAGAGATAGATTCCCCAACAAAATTCCGGTAAGTTTGTCCTGATAGCTTAAATGGATATACAGGGTGACTGGTGAGATACGATACTCGAGGATCTGATATATGATGATCAAATATGACGAAAAAATTAACATTAAATGTAAATATCAATTAACTACTACGTGAGACTAAGAAAATGTTGTCTAATTATGTACGGAACGTATGGACATACAAGCGTGGAGGCACGATGATGATCCCGTTTCCCTTCATAATTTAGTCCAGGCCTATCTGAAACAGGCAAAAATACCAAGGCTATTTCATTCACTCGAATCACTTTGTTTAATAAGTATAGCCAAACGTTAATCAAAATAAACTGAATTATAAGTTAATTTAATATTGACGTCGCGTTTAGTTTCGAATGACAGCCAACATTAAATCTTTTTTTATAATTGACCAGTTTTTTACGCTGGGAAATGCATTTACGGACTAACTTTTTCGAACAGCAAATTGACAACACAACGTAAGGCCACACTTCGTCTAATTTTAAGGAAATTTGGTCATAAATTAAGTCACTACTTTTATTACATAATTATAACGAGATTCGAGTACTGAGAACTGTCCTTAAGTATCCTAAGTGTCTCACCAGTCACCCTGTATAGACGGTTTATATCGCATAATATAGTTAATGTAGCTGGTAGGTAGATAACGGAGATATCCTAGAACGCGTTAATTCGCCGACTAGAATTCAATCATTCTGTCCAATTTCGATGACTAAAAATTATTTAAAAAATATTGTTTTTTAATATCGTAAAATACTATTTTTTCAAAGTCTGACACTGAAAAACTTAGGTTGAGGAAATTAGAAAAAAATAATGATTTTTTTTTAACTTTGTCTACTTACATTTTGATAAACACTCAGTACAGCTGGTGCTTGGTTATTTTGACGTGTTAAATTATAAATCAACGAACGCCGGTTGAACGCTCAAAAAAGCATGACTCATTGTCACGTTCCGCTTAAACCGAGCTTGCAAGCGAGAGTGCGGAACAAGCGATAGAGAGGCGCATTCGGCCTAATTTTCCGGCGTATTGACGTAAAATTATCGTCCGTAAACAGACTCTACAGACTACCATTTTTTTTTTTAAATAGTTTATGACGATTGGTATATGATAATAAATGTTATGACGAATATTTTATCAGATTTGTAAACACACAAGTATATACGAACTGCGGTTAAAAATAGCGTATGTTTACAGATTTGAATAGTATCAATATGGTACATTGGACGAATTTAAAATTGTTACTATTAGCTCAGTACAACCCATTTGATAAGGAGACAAACACGGCAAACAAATTATCTCTCTTTTCCACTAAATATTCAGCTTTCATACATTACTCATATCTATCTGTTTACCTTGTACGTCTAAAAGACATCGTCTTATTAAGAATTGTTTCTAAACTATAAATATTATTTAAAACTTAGCACTGTAGGCGTTGTTTCGGTCAGAACGGAAAATTGTCAGTTACACCTTCCGTAGCAACTCTTTACGTCGCAATTCACTTCATTATTTCCATCAACAACTCAAACCACCACTCAAGCCTTTTCTTGGGGCTTGTTGCTTCCTCTGATCTCTCTCCGAGAATGCCTCCCGGTCGTAGCATGCACCTCTGAGCTTCGGTCGAACCCTTTCCTTACCATGAGGGCTATGATTGGTTCACATTCCTAATTGGCTGACACTTTGCATATTTAGTCAATTCAGTAATAATGAGATTATTCGTAACTTTACAATATATTAGTAGACACTGGCTTGGTAGGGATGGAAACATTTGCAGTGAAGATGAGCACCCTATATCCTTCTTAACCTACCCGCCGACCTACCTACTAGCACTCCCTTTTACACATGCGCATAAAAAAGGATAGATACCTCTTTCAAGATTTTATTTTTATTTAATAGCAAGTATTTCTCATTCATTATTGACATTATGCAGCTGTTCGTTGAAAGATACGCCCGAGAAAGGGAAGTTCCAGTCCTGGGTAGAAATAAATTCTTAGTGCCGCAAGAGCTGACGATGTCCCAGTTCCTGTACATCATACGGACAAAGATGAAACTCAGAGATTCCCAGGTAAATTAGTGCCGAGTATCATTAATTAGTTTAATTTGGTTGCTCATTATGCGACAATTAACATAATTACAACAGAATCAAGGCTAGGAAATTACTCTTTAAAATATATGAATGTAATACTTATGTTTTGTTTTTAATCTATGTAATACGGGAGCCAGACATAGCTGAAAGTCTTTGTACATTTTTGACCTTGAAGTCCACAAAGTACTACAAAACTTTGTACAGTCACACAAAGTCCCCGGTCACACATGATCATTCAAATGAAGCTATATCTCCATTTTGAAAAATATATATATATTATTTTTGCTTAACGCTACTTGTTATAATTATATTGGACGCTCTTAAAATTATCGGCCTTGGTGTTAAGACTTTGTTAGTCCCCCGTTAGGCACAGTAATCGTGAAAGTCTACCTTGCGTACAGAGAGTAACAGTTCAGTTTTTCAGTTGCGCAGTATATGATCATATAAAACTATAGACAAAATTTTGATTTTTTGAAAACGACATTAAATATACATGACATTATCTTATAGTAAAATGTGTTTTAGTGTGTGTAAATCGTTTGGCATCGGTGTGCGTGGGGTTTAATTTTAATATAATTATAAAGCATTCTTTATAAAAAAAAGACCCTACTTTATATTAACTATAATTGTGTTAACTCCTCGAAATTTTATTCTATCCTCCAAATTTTATCTACTCGGCCCTCGCTCGCAATTTTTGTAAATTGGTACCGAAAGTTTTTGTTTTACGGATTAATATATAAATTTTGTTACATATGGTTATACATACAAATAATTGTCCACCTGTCATGTTGTTAAAGCCAACATCTGCCTTAGTTAAGTTATTGTATAAATAAGAGATAAAACTGTGTTAACCTTTATATTTTCAGGTAGTACTACTTTTTTGTCAATAAACTCTATGCCTTCAATGTATGTTACCGCAATTTATTGCTTTTGTGTATTCTTATCTATATGTTAATGAGAGAAGCGAAATTTTTCGGTACCATTTTAGGTAACTCGCTCGGGCCGAGGGATATAAAATATGACACAAGTATAGTTTGCTAGCTGCATCCGCCGACTTCGTTTGCATAGGTCACCCTCGTCACTAAGGAGCCTAAAATATAGTTTACAATCGCTTTCAGACCGACTAAATATGTGCAAAAATTTTCATAAGAATCGGTCAAGCCGTTTCGGAGGAGTTTGGAAACAAACACTTTGATACGAGAATTTTATTATAATTTGTATAGAGGAGAGTGTGCGAATATGTTATTTTTTTATATAAAATATTCATTATAAATATGTATTAAAATAAAACCACACGCACACAAATACCAAACGATTTACACATACATATATTTTACTATAGGATGGTGTCAACGCGTAGTCATGGCAACCATCATAAAATAACAATGTATTCTGTTAATTATGACTTTTAAAATGATTAAATTAGCATATTTCGCACTGAGAATAAACAATTTATACAACTATAAGTAAGCTAAAAATTTCTGACCGAATTTTAACCAGCCGGCGATCTCTAGTATGTATTAACATATTTGTACTGTCTTCAAAATGAACTTTAATATCATTGTATCGTTGTAAGTGTAAATATTGATGTCTATTATTTCGTATTACCGGTTGCTACGTAAAAACAAACGTAGGCACTTAATATACTGAATGCTTTCCTAACGTAAAGCAAAACATTATGACTTCCGGAAACGTCGGTCAACACATCTGTGTTTACATTACAGCTACGTTCTGTTCCGCGGTTGCAACTTCTACTAAATAATATGTTTCTACTAGGAAATGAAGTATATTTCAAGTGAAGTTTGATCTTAGAAGTTTTAGTACATTATTACTTTATTTACAATTTTGATCTAAACTATTTTTATCATAACTAATATTTTGGCCAAAAATGTATTTATTAAACCTCTAAATTTTCAGTGTTTCTCTACAATATAATGCATATAAACGTTCCCCTTGAATCACTCTATCTATTAAAAAAAACTGCTTCAAAATCCGTTGCGTAGTTTTAAAGATTTAAGCATACATATGGACGGCCAGACAGCGATAGCGACTTTTATGGCTATGTAGTGACGTTTATAAATAAATACAGAAGACCACAGTTCTTATAAATAGTTTTAGTTTATATTTAATTAATATATGCAACCCTACATTTAAGTACATTCAGCTAAACCTGACAGCAATTTGATGAGCGGGTAACGAACGCATCGTAGACCGCGCGTCGCGGTTGACCCTTTAACCCTATCGGATCTGACCGCTAATTGACTACTAATTTCTGCCCACTCAACATATTAAACCAATTTATGCAAATTTATCTGTTTTATTGTAAAAAAGGAGTAAGTACATCGTAATAAATATTCACGCAATATAACTATTTCAAAGAGTGAAGTTTATATGGGAATTTGATGAACGTGTGACGACCGCATCGTCGGCCGCGCGTCCTGGTTGGCTATTACCTCACGGGATAAGACGGCTAATTGACGACTAATTAGAGACGTCTAAAATTGGATATAACACCATTTTTTTTACTATTACTAATCAATTAATTAATTCAGTCAAGAGGTCGTGGCCCAATCAGTGGTCGGTATTAGAGTCGATCGCTAGGTTAAGCTGCTGTTGTTCTGACCGGTTGATAGATGGGTGACCCATTCTAGCACTGGTTCATATTTGATATCCGACCTCCTCCGTGTTTCAAAAGGCACCTAGAACAGTGGGACCCGATTAATGTCACTTTGTGATATTAATCGTAAGGTTTAGAAATCGTGGAGGTTCCGAGGATGACGTCAGTTGGCAATCGGTTATCTTAACTCGCCCCACAGCCATATCCTTTATAATCTAAGCGGACCCCGGTATTTAACCGGGACAACTTTAGGAAGAAGAAGAATTAATTCAGTCAAGATATTTAATTATTCAGCCAAAACCTTCGAATTAAAACTTAAAGCGAAAACTAGTTTGAAACGTTGAAATTTAGTGAAAGTTGCTCAATTTCTTTGTCATTATAGAATAACAAAGAGCCTTACTGAAATTTTTACTAAAAGGTAGGAAAAGTCCCGATTTTATGTGCACTGAACTGGGCTTGACATGGGAACAGACATGCGGGTAACGAACGCTTCGTCTGAGGGTTGTGGTTAACCGTCATCCTCCGGATCAAACCGCTAACAGATTACTAAAAAATATTTGTTCGCCAAAAGTGAATATACCACTAATTTTATATTGACTCTGACTTTACTTCAAATCTACAGTAAACTAGGGATAGACAGTCTAGAATTATTTATTTATAAATTTGTAGCGGCTGCTACATAACTAGATGGCAATGATGTCAAGTGGAAAAGGTTACACCAAAGCAAACTAGATGGCAAATTATAAATTTCATATCGATAAACCTTTTTTATCTTAATCAGTATTTTTCTAATGTTACATATACTGAAAATGACTTCAAAGGTTTGTAAGAAAATAAAAGTTTTTTTAAAAGGAAAAACTAGTTTGATAGCATACTTGTACCTTGCAGAGCCAATATTTCGTATTCATGTATCATTATTTGTATTTTACTACTAGCATTTGCTGATGGAAAAATTGAAAACACCACGTCCTTTTCTGTACCCGTGTGTTATGTTCGGTCGAGTAGTTGAGACATGAAATCGTAGCGGTCAAAGCTTATATCCTTGTTATATATTATAAAAAATCCTCGGCCGCTCGTTTCTCGTAAACAGACAGACAGACCTCTGTCTGTTCGCGAGAAACTCGAAAACTACTGAATGGATTATCATGCGATTTTTACTAACAGATAGAGTGCTTCATGCGGCATGTTTATATATATAATACATTAGAGCAGGACAAAGTCTGCCGCGCCCGTTAGTTATTTTTATAACCCACGACGCAGTGTGTCTCTATGTGGCAGGACACATACACTAAACGCTATACTCATCGATTTTGATGCGATTTTTCGTTTGAAAAATGACGTATTCTAAAGGAATTCAAAATTGTTCGTGTTTTAATATTCTAAAAGAACTACAATAACATTACCCAAAACGTAATTAAAGCTTAGATTTTTACCATTATTTTCTCTAGGAATGACTGTAATATAAATTTGAAGAAATAGTTTTATCCCCTAAGATGGTATTAAGAGGAGAATGTAAATGTTACTTTTTGGCTAACAAGTCACGTCTCCAACGCGACTGTAACTCAGCATTTGGATTTTCTTTCCAAACTATGTACAAGGGCGAAAACGTTTTGGCAATTTAACATCAGATTACCACTGATTTCGACATCTAAAAGCTCTGTCTAGTTGAACACATCATATAACGTTACATTACCGAATGCTCAGGTTTATAAACCTGTGGCTTACAACATTTCGGCATAGTAATTTTACCGAATTTTGAAGGATATTTGATTTAATTACGGTGATAAGGAAATTTTATTATTTTTCAGGGACCGAGATTTAAAGTAGATATTTACTTTGTAAGGAAAATAATGAGTCAAAGGGCATTTAATAATGTAATAAAATGCCCTTTAACCCATTGTTTTTTTTTTCGCTTTAAACCCGTATTTTTTTCTTTACATTAGTTATTATATTCACTTGGATCTGAAATAAGCCTACGTAAACAGCAGAACAACCAAAGACAGACAAGCTTTGTGTCATGGCGTATTAGTAAAGTACGAAAAACTGGAAAAACTCGAATAAAATCAACTATTTAATAATCACCTATCATTCCATAAATATAAGTATGTCTTGCATAATCATAAGCTATATCTATAGCAATAAAAACTTATATTGAAATATACATTTGGTGTATATTATACTATCATGCTACATATTTTTAGATATCCAAATTTTAAACGAATGTCATATGATTTCACATCACAAGTATTTGATGGAAGTAAAATTTGTAGAAATTATTTAATAACCAACAAATTTGAAAGATAGTTCAAAGGTAGCTAATGAAAAAAGAGAATCATCAAAATCAGTTCACCCAGTGGAAAGTTTTTGGGTAACAAAATTATTTACATATTTTTTTGTTTTATTTGGCTGCTCGTATGAAATAAAATGATTTCATTTTATATTTAAAAAAAAATTCAGCTTTTTTGAGAATCTCGTCCTTTTTTTGAAGTCGGTTGAAAATATTAATTCTTACGTGGATGTGCTCTCGCGTAGATCGGTTCGTTGCGTATGGGATTTCTCTGCGTCTCTTGTATCGCCGTCTGAAGAGATTCTAAGCTCGATGACTTCCGCATACCAAGTGAGGGTCCCACTTGCATTGCTATAATTAAAAAAATATGCAATAAAAAAATAATAAAAAAACATTTAAAAAAAACAGACTTCAAATTGTCACAACCGGACCAAATTGAAATGGGACCGCACGGGGAAAAGAGAATCATCAAAATCGGTTCAGCCAGTCGAAAGTTCTGAGATAGCAAACAAAAATTACAATCGAAATAAGAACCTCCTAATTTTTTGTAGTCGGTTGAAAGTAACAATCATACACCAAAATTAGTAAAATAAATAATTTAATTTGAGCATGTCCTATTAACTTGGAGAATGTCAAATCTCTACGTCTAATAGTTTGTAAATCGTAAGGGGTGACCATCTTGAAGGCGGAAAGATGGACAGTGCGAAAATATTATAGTTTCCCTCTGTCTATCTTTCCGCCTTTAAAAATCTTACCGTCATTAAAAAGAAAAGACCCTTTTTTTTCTTTTTAATGACTCGTATAAAGAATATGACATCACTCAAAACTAACATTAAAAAATATTAAACTTGTAGACACGCAATACTCCATAACAATGTGTGCACGAGTACAAAAATATAGCGTGCTTAAAATTAAACCTTGTGTAATTTTATCAAAATTAAATTAATATTTTTGTTTAAAAAAAATTGATTAATTAAGAGCCTTAATCAAGCTCATTTCAAAATTGTCCTTAAAAATGAATTAAATTTATTGTTCCTTTTAGTACTATATTTCGGGTTCCTTCTAAGACTACGGAACTCTAAAACGCGTGTCAAATATGAGTACTAGACTATAGACATACCGTGGATGGCCTTTGTTTCCTTAATCTTGCGGTAGGTGCCAGTGGCACGCGCGTCGAGTGCCGCGTGCCGCTTCTCCGACATGGAGCGCCTTCCCACGGCGTCGCGGCTAAACGCACCCCCACCCCCACTTTCACTGCCCGATTCACCGGCTGTGCTGCCCCTGGGGTGTCAAAGTATATATATAAATTTATTAATTATTACTGGAATCACAATATATATATATATAATTTAGAGCCTCAATAGCATAAGGTATGGACTGAAATCCGCAAAGTACCCGGTTCAAATTCCACCGCCGATGCGGTATTGTCGCACCCACTGCTAATACAAGCTTAGTGGGAGGGGAAAAGGGAATATTAGACATACCTGAAAAGTATTCCTAATATTCTTTAAAAATAAATTATTGAAATGGCGCCATTAGTTCTAAAAACATTCACGGGATGCTAACAGTCATTCGTCGAACTCGCCGCGAAATAGACTTGGAAAATGCTGCTTGCTGAACTTTTGAATTGCCTTTTTATGTGATTAGAATTATCCTTATTAATTATAAACAAGCATCAGACTTTCTATAAAGGTGCAGTTTTCAGAATTATATTAATATAAATTATAATATTTTACCCAGTGGCGAAATTTAATTTCATGGAGCCGTGAATGTGGATGTGTACCCGTGAACGCCGAGCGAAAGAGGCGCCAATTATTATATTAATTAGAAATGGTCACCCATCTATCACTCAGCCGCAGTCAGATCTGCTTATCCGAGCGATCGACTAAATGCCAGCCACTCACTGAGCTACGAAATTCTCGTGAACTTTTTAATTGACTTTTAAAAAATTAGGATAAAATCGGTGCAGTAGATGTAGCGAGGAACCTATTTGGCTTGGTACACACTTTAACACATCAGTAGGTGTCTGGCAAATCGTATTTTAGTACCATTTATTTTTTGCTTTTTCGTTACTTGGTGTGTTATGAAGGTAATTTTCTTTTTTTGGCATTTTCAAAACTATTTTAATAATTCAATTTGTGAACGAATTTAAAGTAATTTTAAATATCGCGGCACCAGCTGACCATTCATTTTGGCGGCGCAAAATCCCCGTTTAAATTGACAGCGGCTATTTACATAAAAGATAAAATGTATGTTTGTTTAAAACATCACGGGGGAATTTTGCGGAATTTCGCGCAAAATAAAATTATGACAGTTATTTCATACAGTAATTTGGGCGGGTTGAAGTTATCGCCTGTACGAGGGGCATTTATTTTCCGATTTAATGGTAAATTCACTACGCTCAGCGATAACTGTGTTAAATATTAAGTCATTTTGTTTCGTTTATTTATGTATCTACTAGCTTCAACCCGCTACTTTGCCCGCGTTTTCTTCGATATTCACTGAAATTTTCGACCCCTTTTTCAATTGCATTTTCCCGACATAAACCGCCTATATCCTTCTCCAAGATCCGATCTATCCCCATACCAAAATTTATCTTAATTGGTTTTGAGATTGAGACCTAACAGAGGTAACAGAATGAGTTATTTTCCCATTTATAATACTAATACAGCAGATATTATATAGTAAAATAGTACACTAACCGTTTCCCGCGGCTTCGTCCGCGTTAACCTTCGAGAATCCTCAGAACTCCAAAATCTGGCCCTATCGATAAATCCGTTCATAACGGACGCCTGACAAACTATAAGCTACCTTCTACTAGGGGCAGTAGTTCTCTGTTAAATATGCATAGGCACAATACAGCAGCGTTCTGCGGCAGCGTCAAATACTCCGCAACCAAATGCTGGAACACCCTGCCCCCTCCACTCCGTGGCCTAAAAAATATTAATTCATTTCGATCAAAATTCAAGCACTACTTGTTAAATTTTCAAAAAGAAGCTCATAAATAATTGTTAATTTATCTTAATGTTATGGCCAATATGCTTTTCTCTGCTTCTCCTGTTTGGTTGTGGTGAAATTTCATAACATACTGTTTATTAAGATGGTGTCAAATGGCAGTCATGACAATTTTACAAAATAACAATCAATTTAGTTAATTATGACATTTAATGTCAGTAAATTGTCAAATGTTGTTATAGTAGCATTAAAAAAATTGTACACATAGCCCTAACTTTTAAAAATATAAAATTTTAATTAAATTTTTTTTTAATAAAATATGCATTCCAAATATATCAAATTATAAAAATAAAACCACACGCACTCCAATGTGAAACGAAATATACACAATTTACTATAAGATGGTGTCAAATGGCAGTCATGACAATTTTACAAAATAACAATCAATTTAGTTAATTATGACATTTAATGTCAGGAAATTGTCAAATGTTGTTATAGTAACATTAAAAAAATTGTACACATAGCCCTAACCTTTAAAAATATAAAATGAGCGGATGACACATTGGCCTTGCTCTTCACTCAAAATAAACTTGTATCTATTTATTTATGACATCAAGTTAGTCCAAAAACCTTTTTATAATGCCTAAACCAGACATAGCTCAAAGTGTTTGTACATTATTGTGAAAACTACAAAGTTCTACATAACTTTGCGCATCTACACAAAGCCCCTGGCTGCACTACATGATCAAGTAAAGCTATGTCTGGCTACGACATAATAGTAAAAAAATGATAGTAATTTTTTTTGTTTTGCAAAATAACCTGACGTTACGGAATTTCTCGAATATTCTTTAATTTTCAAAACACCTAAATATATAGAAATCAGTTGAAAACATCCAGACAGCACTTTTGTTGCAGACCTGGTTATTTTCCTAGAACAAACATTACATATATGTTTCAACAAGATGCTGGGCCTATTTCCATTCCCTATTATTCAAACAACGTTTTCGATGAGAAAACTCTCTCTCATCGAAAACGTAGATCGAATGATTATTTTGTTTGATTTTCGTACATTGTTAGATAATGATTTTTCAAGAACACAATAGATGGCGCTACAAGTTATTTTTATACAACCCTAACACCTTATATAGTGAAGTAAAGCAGAGATAAACAAAAGTAGCGGGTTTACTTTTATTATTTAGTGATTAAAATTAGTTAAAGCGTGACATCACGACACCCAACAGCCCGTAATACCTGTTCGTGATTCGGTAACATTATATGTATGTGCCGTGAGGTTCATAAATGGCCAACTAATGAAATACTTGATTACATAACTATGCTACGTTTACGGATATATTTGAAGTTCATACGCGAATAGGCGTAATAAGAACAATGCTACTAAGTTGGAAAAGTATCTAACTTTTACTAGCTCGTTGGCGTAGTGGGTAGTGACCCTGCCTTCCGCTCCGGGGTCGTGGATTCGATTCCCGCCTCGAGTCTGGGTGTATTATCTATGTGTATTTATTTATATATTTCTACAAAAAAAAAATTGTGTATAACAAGCGTCTTTTACCTATAACACAGGCATTAAGTTGTCCACCTTAGGAACAGATGTCCTTGTGTCATATAGTCCTGTATATATTTATTTATTACTACCTTTTTATAAGAAAAAGTAGGCCAACGGCCAGGCAGTTCAATCGGGTGCAGTATCTAAGATGGAAACCGGCTTGACTCTCGATTTCATATTTGAACCTTCTTTAACGAAATCGATATATATATATTTATTTATTACGTATTATTTTAAAGCATTAAACATATTGCGTATTTCTTTACAACCTATAATTCAAAATTAATTCTTAGATGCAAAACTTTGACCAATGGAGTACTATTTTCAAGATTAAATGCAAATGATATTTCATTCAAGTAGACTTTTACAGGATCTTTTCAGCCAATGCGCTGATAACAAAACATCTATTAACTACAAGCGTTGTAACAAAAACCTCACTTTTCTAGTAATACTTCCTATTGTTTAATATTTCCTACAGGAGGATATTAACGGTTTGCATCAGATAGGGCGTGAGTAGCATTATGAACTGCCATTCAAATCAAACCAAATCAAAACATGTTTTATTCAAGTAGAGTTTTATTAGCTCTTTTGAATCGCCAAACATTTTAAAAGCTACCACTGATTCGGAAGGGTTGAGCCACGAGAAGAATCAGCAAGAAACTTGTTAGCCACTCCTTTAAAAATAGTGCCTACAAAACTGAGTTTAAATTACATTTTTTTCCTACAAAGCTGGAGCGACTCAACTCCAAGCTGTTTTATCTTTAACTAGTTAAAATTACTCTTCGTCCGCGTAAAATTAAGAGAAAACTTTTAGCGTGATGATATATAGTCTTCCTTGATAAATGGTCTATATAACACTGAAGCGGATCAGTAGTAGCGATCAGTAGTTCCTAAAATTAGGGCGTTCAAGTAAACAAACAAATAAACTCTTCAGCTTTATATAGATACAGTCTTCGACTGCAATATCTGCCCTTACGCCTATGCATAAATGTGTTGTTAACATGCTGTTTAAATTTAACTGGACCAGATTTAATATTTGAATGGGTTCCTCATCGAATACTATTTGATCTAATTGAAAGTACAGCAGCTCAATTAATTATTGCCCGATTTCTTTCTAAGTTACTTTACTGCATGTTTACTGCATTGACATCGACGGCACTTCCGAACAAATACTTAACCAATTTGAAGTAAGCATACTTATTTATAAAATTCTTCTTCTTCAGGCGTTTTCCCATTTCTAATTGGGGTCGGCTCTCCAAATCTTCCTTTTCCAGATACTACGGTTCTGGGACGTTGAGGGGTTTATATCTTCTCGGGCGAGCTCGTTGCGTTGCGAAATCCATGTTTGTCAAGATCTACCGCGGCTCTTTGGTCCCGATTGAAGCTGTAACACGTTTTTCGTTATGTCTTCGCATAACATGCCCATACCACCGCAGACGCATTTCTGCGAGCTTATTTGGTATTAGTCTTATTCTGATGGTACCTCAAATTTAAATATTTAGCTCTTTATCCAGCCTCGAGACGTCTGCGGACCACCTGAGCATACACATTTCGGTGACGTGCTTTTATTAGTTTGCTGTTTTTTTATCGCCCCGCATTCAGCACGGTAAGTCATTGCGGTTCTTACTGCAGTCTTGTAAATTTTGCCTTCGATACTTATTTATGAAATTCTGACAATATTTTAATTTTCTAAAGATAGAAACCAACCTGGCTCACACCGGTCTGAACTCAGATCATGTAAGATTTTAATGAGTGTTTTATTGATCCCCATCAATAACACTCGAAGAAGACACCAACGTGTTCGTTACAATTTCAATTCTTTCACTCTACCTCTCCATTTTTTTGCAGTAGGTATTATATAAAACATTATATGTATATTAATATAGAGTTTGGTGATTACACAAATTTATTTTAAACTTTATTATCGGCACTGTACACTCCGGTACACAAGACAGCAGTAATACTTAAATTATTGTCTTGCGAATTACCGCCAATGCCGATTGTAATAGACGCAGGATATCCAAGCCAATTTCGTTCCTTTTATTTCAAACTAATGAGATGTCAATTAAGATTAAGCAATAGTATCCGGTAGTGGTCAAAGAAGATCTATGGTAACACCAGAAGCCGTGAAAAGCTTACGTCATTTATGGACACAGGTGGATTAGGTATCGCAACAAATTTCAAATACTTCGCGATAACCACAGCTTTCTCCTCAATAGATTTTCATTGCCTCTTAAACGGATGGCTTTTATGAGCTGCATCTAAAACTCTCCCTTAGGTCTTTTGATAACTATTTACTATTCTGGTGCACCTTAACAGCACATTGTCATAAAATCAGTTCAAATAGTTCGAACCTTTTACAGATTCTTCCCAATTTTTATAAAATAACTTATAACGCTTTTTTATTCAGAATTTTTTTCTATAAAGGCTTAGGTAGCGCTTAAGGATATATCTGATCAAGTGTGGTATACATAATTTCTCGAGATTCTAGTTGACGTTTCTAGCTTTCAGACAACACAGCAAGTTCAAAGTATTCTTATATTCATCTGCAATATTTACCCTTAGTGATTTTTATTTCATGTATTGATATACTATTTTTCTTCATTTATCCAGTCAGTCGCATTTTTACGCTGACAAAAAGTTGTTCCTTTACCCAATTAATCTGTCGATTCCTCTTAATCGACAAGACTATCATTTCCAACATTTCAAAAACCACCACCAAATCAGAAAAGCTTAGCCACTGAAAAGAAACTCTATTGTCTCTTATTTTAATTTTCATTTTATTATCTACTTTTTACTCTTACGGTGTTACAATTTTAAAATATTGTACAGTCTATCATCTTTTAGTGTAATTAGCATTGTCGAACTAATTGATGTAAAACAAGTAAATAAATAAAAAAATACATGGCTTGGAACCATATCCCGGCCACTCGTTAGCATTAGCGGTATTACCCAATGCATCGTTCGCAATTTCCTAAAGGCCCGTATTGTCACAACGCACGTTCCGCATTAACTGTAAGCGCGTACTTCCACAACTCAACACGCACGTTCCGTATTTATCTGTAAGCACGTACTGCCACAACTCAACACGCACGTTCCGCATTTATCTGTAAGCACGTACTGCCACAACTCAACACGCGCGTTTCGCATTTACAAAACCTATATGGGACTTCCCGCTGGCTTAGAATCCTGAAATTTGGCAAGATGCTTCTTTACATTGTAAACTGCCTTCTCCGGTACTACATGTAAATTGTCTAAATTAACTAATAATTAACACGATTATGCGACGCAGTCGTTTAATATTATCTCCTCTGCAGTGTCATTATATAAAATATAGTAAGTAATATATAGGTATATATTACGTATAAATTATATATTAATTTTAAGTTTTAGTACATTATTATATATGCAGCAACACATCGAATTAGGATTACGTATTTTGTAAAGATGTTTGTGAAAAGAAATAAATATTATGAACTAGCTGTAACCCGCGACTTTGCTCCCGTGAATTCAGTGATTTTGTTAAAATTTGAGGGTTTTTAATTGTTTGTGCAGTGTCCTTACAAATTAGCACAAAACAAAGTAGCCTATATTACTCCTTTAAAACTCAACTATCTACCAGTGAAATTCTTTCAAATCGGCTCAGCTGGTTAAGACATTACTCGGAACAAACTGACCGACAGACATGCAAAAAATTGGAAAATTTGCACGCTTTTCCACTTTTTCGCTGCTTTTCAAAAAAACATATTATAAATTTCAAATTCGGAAAGCACTTGTCTTTATTAAGTTTAGAAAGATGGTTTACTTATAAATTTTGTTTGAAATAATATCACGGGCTTTTAATCAAAGAAAATTTAACGAAGTTAGAGTAAATATTCACATTTCTCAGAAATTATGTGTTAAATAAATTACATAACATATTGTACGAATTCTCTATTTCTTAACATTAATTATTTTAGCAAAGAGAATTCTTCGTTGTATGTGAATATGAGTTATTTATTTTGAAATTTTCCTTATGATTACGACATCTGAATTACGTCAATAAAAACTTGTATTCAATGTGATTTTACCGGCCCATTGGCGCATTGGGCAGGGACCCTACCTTCCGCTGTGGTGGTTGTGAGTACAATTCCCTCCTCGAGTCTGGGTGTCTTATCCATATCTATGTATTTCCAAAAAAAAAAAAAATTGTGTATAACAGACAGCTGTTACGTATAACACAGGCATTATGTTGTCTACCTTAGAAACAGACGTTTCTGTGTCATATAGTCCTTGTGCACGAGCGTCGAGCTTCGAACACTGTTCGCTGGATTGGCGGGGAATAACTAAAACGCCGGTCTCAGGAGATCTTGTATTTATTCGTTTCTTCAGGTTGACTTCACTATTAACTATTCATTATTAATATCAACTCGAAGTACAGGAGAGAGAACTGTGTCCCATACAAATCCGAGGCGAGGTCCGTAGGGCTCAGCAATACCGAAAGGAGAGCCGCTAATCGGAGCCGCGTATCGCATGCAGTTGCTCTCATCTATACAACTTTAAAAACGTATTTTAAACTATTTCTATTACATATATATTTACTATTTTGGACTGTATTTATGCTATATTATCTATATACAAACTTTCAAATCTATATTTAAAGAAATAAAATACTTATGACGAAATTACTGTTCACGTCTATGAAGTTTACAATTGCGATACCTAATTTTATCTATTTATGCTGTTTTTCTATGTTTATCTATTTTCCTATGTATTTATCTATGTAGTGCTATAACTTGAAATTCCTAGACATTATGACAAGCACTGGCTGTTGAGTAACGATATGGGTCGAAAACATAATATCTGTTGCGGGTTCGAATTTGGTCCAGGTTAGCTCAAGACCATAAAAAATGGTACCAACGGGGAGAGTCCTATACCCACCAGTAGAAAAGAAAGGGCTTTGGACAGTAATGTTGTTGTTGTTATTGTTATTGTTGTTGTTGTTCTTGTTGTTGTTATTGTTGTTGATAATGATGGTGATGGTGATGGTAGTGGTGAGAATTTTGATGATAATAATTATAAAATTTTAAATTAGGACTTGTATCTTTTGAAGTATAGAGACTATTATTGTGTTAAGAAAAAAATAAAATGAAACGTCGAAAACTCTACTTTATTTTCTCGTAAGTGACGTTCGAAGAAACAGAACAAAGATAAAGAAAGAAAAAGTTTTTAATATCGTACAATATAAAATTTAAAAAAATGTAGTTGACTTATTATATCAAATATAAATAATCAGAAACCACAGATGGGGCATTTCAATTTTATTTCATATGTATATAGTTTACCCACTTTTGAAGATATTTAAGATAGTAAAATAGTTCCTGACGCTAAATTTTTATTGTAAAATATGCTTCAACACTAATTTAGTGATTAATAAAATAAGTGTGCAATAAATAGCTTCATGATGTATTTTTTTGTGCACATAATTATCGTAGAGTCGCAGAGTATAACATTTATTTTAACATTTTAAACATTTATAACTAACTATCTGATCTCAAGGACTTCGATTATGAATATTTCCATTGTCATTTAATTTCTAGATATTGTCTTAATAACCAATTTATAAGAAAAAAAAAATATTTTTGTTTCAATATTTTTTAGCTGCCTCATTGATGTAATATTAAAATCCAACTCTAAGCATAGTGAGAGGTTAGATAAGATAGAAATTTTTCGCTATTTATATTTAAAAACTGTATAATACTAGCGGACCCGACAGACTTTGTCTTGCTTTAATTTAGGCTCTTCTCTTAGTAGCTAATTAACCTATCTCCTTTGTGTTTTTCATTAAATGTGGCACTGGCCGAATAAAACATACGGCTAGTGTCTAAAATAATAATTTTACATTAAACGTCAGTTAAAGGGAATAAACACTAGTACGAACGTCATTTATTTGACGTATTCTGAAATGTTGAACAATTCTTCTGCATATTTTACTATTTTAAAATAATCTTTCGATATTCTTCTTATTTTTCTTTTAAGCTCTGTAATAAAGGGAATAAACGAAAGAAGCAGAATTTAAAACGGTCCTGGGTATTTTTAGATTTTAGCGAGACCAACGAACGATTCATATTTTTATGTATAGACTAATTATATCTATGCGTTCAATATTACGCAGATTTATATTATGAACTACTTATAAATTAGAGGTAGCGCCATGCTTGTAGCCGAATTGGGCCGGCGCGTCCGGGTACCAGTACCTCTTTCTCGCATGAAATCGGCGTGAAGTGGCGGCAATGCTGTCACGTCTAGTGATGGTGTTGTTGTCGCGTTTTGTTCGGTTTGTGAGAAGAATCAGCTAGGACTCGTTAGCCACTCTTTTAAAAATAGTTCTTACAAAACTGAGTTTAAAATACATTTTTGCGGTATTCCTAAATGTTCTAATTTTCCGCGCAAGTTACCTAATTTTTAGGGCTCCGTAGTACTACAAGGAACCCTTATAGTTTCGCTCAGTCCGTCCGTCCTTTCGTCCGTCTGTCTGCCCTAACTTACATCGACAATTATGAATATAAATCCATGAAATTTGGTAAAGTTATGTGTTGCGAATAGATTTTATTTTTAGCATCTTAGAATAATAATGATTTTACATTTTGAGGATGAGACATGTGAAGGTTAGCTGAATTTTTTTACATTCAAGTCCAACGTGTGGGTTGGATAGCTCTATTAAAAGAATGGAGAGATTTCTTACATAGCCTTTTTTGGGCATGAGTACCATTTTCGAGTAATTGGCCTTCAAAGTGTTAGACAAGGTAGCCCCTCCTCCTGGTATTTCCAAACTACTGGATGTAGAAGCTTTTCCATGTTGATATAACACACTAAAAACTCATTAGGAAACTTATTGTGAGCCAAATAGGAAAATAATTTTTGACATTATTTAACAAATATCTTTACCGCGTACCAAATTTTTGAAACCGGGATAATTGTAAGAAAATGTATATCGCATGCAAGGATTGAATTGAAAAGATAATCTGAATATGTCTAAATAAGTATGTGGAAAAATATAAAGCAAAATAAAAATTATCTGCCTGGGATTCGAACCCCGAACAGTAATCCCAGGGTCTCGTAAATGCGCTATAGTAACTTTAAGAACAACGACAAAAATAGTTAAGTGGATGGATTGGATGGACTAACCCCCATTTGAACAACAAACGTCAATCAAAAGTCTATTTTCAATTCAAATTCTACAAACTAGTTTTCATATAAAATATTTTCTTAGTCTGTTTCTGTAATAAGTCTACTATTGAATTTTTTTTAACAAATACCGAAACAATTTTATTGAATTTTTTTTAACAATTTTATTGAATTTTTTTTAAAAGATTTTATTGAATTTTTTTGAATTTTTTTTAACAAATACAAAGATTTTATTGAATTTTTTTTAACAAATACCGAAAGAATTTTATCGAGCGTCAGATACGGAACCCCTCAGTGTGGGCATGCTTGGACACGCTCTTGGCCTTTTTTAACAGACTTCAAAAAAAGGAGGAGATTATCAAATCGACCCGTATGTTTTTTTATGTTATTTGTTACCGCAGAACTTTCGACTGGGTGCACCGATCTTCATGATTCTTGTTTCATATGAAAGCTGGTGTTTTCTGAATGGTCCCAAATTAATTTAATCTAGGTCTGACGAAGGTTTCCATTAGAAAACAATGAAATTCTAAATTATGATTTAGTATGTGCGTGACAAATTGTCGAATAACTCGATATCACAATAACCGATTTCGATGATTCTTTTTTTATTAGAAAGATCGTACTTTAGGGGTACTTTGACGAGATTTTGGTTACGTTCTGAATTCAGGATCCATGGTAAAGTAACGGAACTCTTCAAATCTTAAGCGAAGTTATAATGGGCCGCTCTGCCACCGTATTTTAAATCTCTCATATCTTCATTTTAACGATATGCTGTAAAGGGCAATTTTGAATAAAATAAATAAATAAAAAGTACAAAGTATCTAGCGTATTTAAATGATAAGGATTAATACGGTATTCTTTAAAACATCTTCGTAAATAGTTCATTACTTTTTTAATTTGTAAAACGCAAAAATTGTTCCTGTGGTTTATATCTTTTTAAGACGTACAATTCCGTAGTCCATTATGTTTTTCTATCTCGTAAGGTTTAACCAGAGCACGCGACGTAAACGCACAAAAATACATTGCAAATTATTACAATTCTCGGCTTTTATCTTCTATAATATAAATATATTATAGATATAAACCTTCTCCTTGAATCGCTCTGTTTATTGGTGAAAAGCGCATTAAATTCCGTTGCGTACTTTGAAAGATCTGCGCGTACAACGCTGGGAAGCAACTTCGTTTTATACTATGTAATGATGTACTTGTTACAACGAGGCTATAACATAAATAATAGCGAACTTAATTGGCATGTAACGTGTTTTCTTCCAAGACTTTAACAAGGACACTCTCGTTATGTTTTATTGTAACACATGTTGTTAATTGGATCACCTTATAAAACGTTGTTTTTAGGAATACCTTGCCGTTTACTATATTTTTTGAATTAGCAGACATTTAACCCAAATTTGAACTCTTATTGTATTCAAAGCTAAGGTCAAAACTATTTGAATGCATCAATACATTGCTGTTTTTTGCTCGAAGGCAATCACTCAAACATCGTTCTTACTTTTTATGGTTAAAAAGTATATTTCCGTGTGACATAAAACGTTGTAATTCCAAGGTTATTCGTTACTTGAATATATTGTCATTTCATTTTGACCAATAGAATTGTATATATGTAATGCAGTAGATGTCTCTCTTGAATATACACGCGACAATGAAAATATTACGTTTTTAAATCTGTAAAGTAATTGACTTGATAATAGTAATAATGACTAAATCTTCTTTAAACACTAGTGGAACCGAAGAGTTATGTAAGTTATACATTAAACAATATATTAATATGAAAAATAATTTGATGTTATTAATTCATGTTTAAATTATTATCTAAAATTAATTTTAATTCTAAAAAAAAAAAAAAATTTCCATTAAGTAATTGGTCCAGAAAAAAAATGTGAGTACCAAACTAGCCAGATAATCTGACACTTCAGAAAAAGTAATGATATTTTTTTGTTACTGTATTATAAAATCATTTACATGTTTACACTGAATTAGAAGAAAATATTACCTAAACTTTGCTAAAGAATGTACAAAATCATCGGTGTATCATATAATTTCAACGATATACTTTTTTCTTACAAAAAAAATATTTTTCAGCATCAGTGCAGCCATGGACAGCGAAGGAGACATTTGTTGGAGCCACAATTGTTATTATATGCTATTTAAGTTTAGTACTAAAGATCTTACCTATGTACATGAGGAATAGACCTGCTCTTCAGTTAAAAAGATTGCTTCTGGTTTATAATGCCTTTCACTTCCGAAACACGGAGGAGGTAGGATATCAAATATAAACCAGTGCTAGAATGGGTCACCCATCTATCACCCGGTAGCAGCAAGAGCTACTTAACCTAGCGATCGACTTAAATGTCGACTACAGGTTAGGCCACGATTATTTTTTAAACGTTATTGTTATTTTAGACAAGTTAATTTTGACTCACCTTGGGTTTAACAAGCTTTGATATGACTTTGATCAAGGGTCATTTACCTGTCACATTACTCCATATTTATTGAGTCGGAGTCTCTGAGATATTTACAGTCGCAGACATACATACACATTAGTCAATACTGATAAAGACCTGCCGAGCACACTAGTATTATTAATGTGCAAGTAACTGTCTGTTGCGTTATCGCGCCTATACCAATTTTGATGAATTTCAGTATAGAGATAGATTTGACCTTGGTGCGGGGCATAAGCTCCCTGTTTTTGCGAAAATTAAATTTGAAAGGCCGTGAATTTGGGGTTGTTTGTATGGCAGTCGAAGAATACAACGCCGAGAAAGTTGCGGGTTAAGCTAGTATACAACTTATATGCAATTTATTAAGAAATAAATAAAATATAGGCGTCTGTACGTGCCACCGCATATACGTATGCGTATAGCTGTTTCCCGCTACTTCGTCTGCGTAAAATTAAACTTGCTACAACCCTTAAAACCCATTAAATCTCCTTAATTTGGAAATAAGAAAAATTAATAAATCCGTTCTTAACGGATGTCCACTGATTATAAACAACCTCCCTGCCAGATTTTATGTTTATATACGTCCCGCGGTTTTCGAGATTTTGTCATAGGTAAGCTCTCGGTTTTATACAAACGTAGTTACATAGATTAAAAAATAATAATAATTTCTGATGACTAATTTCCGAAATGGCTAGATCTACTTTGACAGCACTTTCAGTGTTAGATAGCTAATGTAAGAAAAATAACATTATTTAAATTAATCCGTTTTGTCTATAGAATAACCTAGGACACTTTATTTTTTAAAATTTTAGGTTTTCGCACAATTTTCAACATTGGTTCTCAAAGTGGTCCAGATGGGAAAATTTTTAGGTCTAAATTGGCAAAAAATAAGCGTCCACAATTCGTAAGTGGGCGTCCACGAAAATTTATTTGCTTTCGACAGTGAAGAACAAAAATTTTGGCTTAATTAACCTATCAACGTTAGCAGATAATATTTTTAGCAGTTCAGCGAATTTTGCTTCTAAAAACTTGCTTGTTCCATATTATGTACAGCGTGTCGAAACAACAACACAAGTAAATTATATACATACATTACGAATGGAGAGTTTTATAAAAGTAAGCAGTTGTTCCACGTCCGTCCGTCAGTTGATTTCGTCAGCGTAAAATTAGGTGAAAAACCTTAGCGTCATGATAAATAGCCTTCCTCGATAAATGGGCTGTCTAATACTGAAAGAATTATTCTAATCGGACCAGTAGTTCCTAAAATTACCCTTCAATAATATTAATTTAATTTATTGGAGAACGGCTGGTCAATAGACTATTTTTAAATGACCTATGATGATGACTGGCCGCCGACGACCAGGTAGGCCGAGGAAGAGGTGGCGAGACGACTTGGACGCCTTTGCGGGAAAGAAGTGGATTCAGGTGGGTCAGGAGAGGAAAGTGTGTTTATTAAAGGGGGAGGCCTTTGCCCAGCTGTGGGACAGTATTGGCTAATTAAAAAAAAATGTATACTTTTAAAACAAACTCTAGACTTAAAACTTAATACAAAATGTACAAAATATTAAGCAGTGCAATATACCTAAAAGGAAACCTACTCAGTTAAGTTAAATGTAAGTTACTGATTTTCAGTAGGTACCTTATGGTGGTCGACAGCGACTGAGCAGTCATATTGTTAGTTATAATATTCGAATAAGAACAGTTATAAATATAAACAGCTTATATATAATTAAGTAGCTAAATACAAATTTATAAAATAAATATACAAATTTATGGATATAAAACCGGACAGCGCAGATTGTTTAACAGCAAAACTTCTTAAATTTTCTGATTTTCCCGCAATTTTCATAGTGTTCCATCATCATCATCCATAGCCTTTTCGCTCCCACTGCTGGGTATAGGCCTCTTCCCATTTGTACCACTCCTTACGGTCTTAGCTAATCTGGACCATCTGGGCGATCAATGCTCCGCTTTCAAAAAGTGCATTATGGACATTAAACTCAAAAGAAATTACAGCCATAATGTGCAAATGAAGAAAATAAACTGTTTTTGTGCGCGAATGAGATCGTTTGACAATCATTAAGTCCGCTATTAACTTTCTTCACGAGGTCTCACGAAGTCATTTTGTCATTATTTTCTATAGAGAGCAAACAATGTACAGTTAATTTATCTGTTTAAGCACTCTCTGTATCGTTAACGGGACATCATTGAAACTGATATCGATGTATGTAAATAATATTAGAATATTCAAACATCCGTTCACGAAAATATTAAACATTCCAAGTTTATTAGGTGATAGTGTATAATAGACTAGGAACCGGTGGATGTATCTTCTACCAGCAGTGGCGCAACTATAATGTTTCAGCTTCACGGCCAATTCATGGAATGAATGATAAATATTATTAGAAATCTTATTAAAATTTGCAATAATAGCTGTTAGGTTCTGTACTGGCAATCCTTCTGGCCCCTATCGACTGGGGGTCCTTGACATTTTGGCGACTTGCCACCCTGTAGTTGCACCAATGTCTACAAATCGATATTTTCGATTTTTTTTTAGCTAACTGACAAATAATATCTACAAATATTATAAATGTGGAAGTATCACAGCCCATTATATTTTAACGCTTTAAACACAGAACAAATTTTGATATACCTCGGTATAGAGTTATATTGGACCTTGGAGAAGGACATAGACTACTTTTTGTTGCCAAAATACAATTAGAAGGGTGAAAAATAGGGGTTAAGAACGTAGAAGAAAGCAATACGAACGAAGTCGTGGGTTTCAGCTAATAATAATATATTGAGCCTCAGTTTTTTTCTTTTTTTTTTTTTTTTATGTTACAAGGGGGCAGACGAGCAGGCAGTAGGCACTGAAGTGCCTACCGTCGCCCATGGATTCGGAAGGCACGTAAAACAGTATTAATCGGCTTAAATAGTAATGGTTTTTAAGACTATCAAAAATTTCAAAGTTACACCATACATAGTTCAACCGAAGCGAAAATAAAAGTGTAACTCCATTGTTAACTTCTATTTTAAATATTATTTTAATAAAGATAAATTCAATATAATTGAACATTAATTCTTTCACCTTCAAAGAATTTATTACGAATATT
This sequence comes from Charaxes varanes, assembly GCA_024363005.1. Classification (NCBI taxonomy): domain Eukaryota; kingdom Metazoa; phylum Arthropoda; class Insecta; order Lepidoptera; family Nymphalidae; genus Charaxes; species Charaxes varanes. The sequence continues at coordinate 1,201,955 of JANCMC010049391.1, read as the reverse complement.
TAATATATATAATACGAATTATTTAATGTAGTAAGCGTGGAAAAATCAGCAAAGCAGTCCGAAAAAACTTTGCATGTAACACGAATTCTTGAGAAAGAGACTATAATCTATACTAACATATAAAGCTGAAGAGTTTGTTCGTTTGAACGCGCTATTCTCGGGAAACACTGATTAAAATTGCAAAATTCTTTCAGTTTTAGATACCTCATTTATCGAGAAAAGGTATAAACTATACTTCATCACGCTAAAATTTAATGTTTTTTTTTTGCCTAATTTTACGCGGACCAAGTCGCGGGCACTGGTAGTTACCTAGAAGGAGCGGCTCAGCTACCCAAAATGAGTTTTGTCAAAGAGTTCATGAAGTTAGTTTATTAACAGATTCGTTCTGTCACTAGAAGAAATTCCACTGAAAAAAATTGTGAGTCATCCTCTTTTAGACTTCTCAAACCGTTTTCCATGTTTTGGCAATTGTTTAATTCATATCACTTTGAGCACCATAAATCATGGTGACCACAACTCATTAAAATGCATGCAGATTGTCACGGTGACAAGTTACATAAAGGTCGCATTTAAATTGTAACAATTAATCAAATACACAGGAAAGTATGTTAATAGAACGAGTACATTCATGTTTAAAAGAAAACATTTTATAAATTTCTATGTATATTATGGTAATTGTCATAGTGACAAGTGACATAAAAGTAATAAAATGCCTCCAGCTGTTTAAGCGACTCTTTTAATTGTCAATGAATAAATCAATTTCTTTATTTATCGCTTTAAATACCATAGATTATATTTAAGACACCGTAGCGTTATGTAGTGCCATATTTGCAGGTGTTTTGGTTTGCAGCCCAATTGGGCTGTCGCGTCCGGGTGCAAGTACCTCTTTCTCACATAAGATCAGCGTGAAGTGGCCGCAATACTGTCACGTCAAGTGATGGTATTGTTGTCGCGTTTCATTCGGTTTGGGAGAGTTCCCCGTAACCTAAACCCTACTTTGATGGACGGCAACGCACTTGCGAGTCTTCTTATAGTACATATTTCCATGGGCGTCGGTAGTCATCTAAGTTTTGAACCCCCTACACTTACCCCTTGTAATATATAAAAAAAACAGATACATGAATATAGCTAGTTTTAAATGATTCAAGAGGATGTTATGAAGTCACAATGGCAAATTACTTAAAAGTGACGATCCAGCAATTCACACTATCAACAGTTTTTAAAGTCAATTATTCACCTATTAATTTTTTTTTTCTTTTTTTCTTCTGAAGGGGCCCGCACAGCGGATGCACTTCGACCCTGCCGGATCTTTTGTACTCGCCCCGTCCCTTACTTTGCCGGCCTTTAATGTCGAGATCAGGCCACCGGGAATACTCACAAACCGAACGAAACGCGACAATAATACCATCACTTGACGTGACAGCATTGCCGCCACTTCACGCCGTTCTTATGTGAGATAGGTACTGGAACCCGGATGCGCCGGCGCATTTTGGCTACAGACCAAAAGGATTGCAAGGGTAGCGTTGCCTCTAATTAGATGGAGAGGAGAAAACGGATACTAATATCACGGACGATGTAGGGAGAATGACAATAGCAGCTAGGGTGATCCGGGTTCGCGTACCCGTAGTGGATCTGACCAGATAAAAAGGCAAATCCGCCTCCTGGATTCTGTTACGAAATTTTGCTTTTCAAAATGTATCATGGGGATAAGGCGTTAGATGGACACAAGTGTAAATCAAAAGGGTCGTCTCCTATATAATTAGATAACATCGAATTGATAAGGGTCGGCTGTCAGAATACGCCTTTAACTAGATAGATAATGTGATAGAGCGCTCCCTTAGTAGAATATTTAAATTTGCATTAATCTTATTATCTATTTGGCAAATCCTTCAATCCCGAGTGTCAGAAAAATCGTTAGGTAAATGTTACATAATGTAACATTTACCTAACGATTTTAATTAAGGCTTCTCAAAATGGTGATAACAAGAAAATACGACACTGAGTTTGTTGTAAAAAAGTCTACATGAATAAAAAAAATTTGAGTTTGAGTTCCAAGAAAATCGGTTTAATTGACACGCACATGATTTAGCCGGGTTATACTAATTAGAAAACAGAATTCTTCTTACTAGTGATATTTCTGATATATTTTTGGATACCGAAGTCTATGTTATTGATTGTTATAACTGATTATGACTGTTATAATAGACTGTTTGCCGCTTGAAGCGAGAAAGAATTTTTTATTTGCTTTCGCGCCATCTATTATAATTCATACAAAGAATTATGATCGCCTTAACTTTGGAGCTGTTTTAAATGCTTTATGCTATATTTTCATCGCACCTTTGTATTAACTGCAATTTGTAATATTAAAAATGCATGTTTAAAAATGGAATGGTAAATGAAACAGTAAAATGGGAGTGAAATGCACATACAAATTTAAAATCTTCTCATATATTTCTTGATGTAAAATAAATTCAATAACTTTGACCAAGCACCAGCATAATTCGAAAGGATCATCCCTGATATAATTAGATAACACTGAATTGATAAGGGTTCTACTGTCAGAACCGATAGGCCAGATATGTCATATGATATGAGTCTACGATTCATTGGTAATATGATAGGGTTGGTTGATCGAGACAGCATGACTTTCTACCTTTATTGTCTTTTTTGAAAAAGAAATGTCATGTTCTCCTGTTGACACTGTCTAGGCCATACGGCCAATAGTCGTAACACAACTGCCCTGTGTACCTGCGCGTCTCTGTATTATCGCTCTTATAAACAACTACCCTCAATTATGTATACACTACATATGTATTAAAGTTCGCCATATTTTAGAAGCACCTTGGATCGTTATATCTATCTATATATATAAAAATGAATCGTGCAAATTGCTGATTCTCTCTAAGGAGCTGACTCCGCTATGTATTTACCGAAGATATTTGCTAAATTTATATAGATGAACTCAAAATAAAACAGGTTTTGTCGATCATAATATCACATACATCTACAATGGACGCGTATCAAATAACCAACGTTTAAAGTGTTGCTTTTTAGAAGATATAATGTGTAAATTAAGTTCAGTCTAATTTAATAGTTATTTCGAAGTCTATAGATGCAACAAGATAACTTCGTTCATCTATTTTTTAAGTGACATCAATATCATATTGTAGATAAAATCCTCTCGCACGCAGGTAACTGTAATTGGCGGAATGCCCTACTATCAACCACTTTAAAATGGAAGCTATAGAACACGGAAAAGAAAAAAAAATAGCTTTAATTTGATACCAAATTCATATTAAAAATATATGGGCGACGTTAACTTTTTTCTTTTTTTTTTTAACTTGTTACATGATCTTAGACCAAGACCAGTTTACACGGATGACTACTGCTGAAATAGACACATATCGATTGTTCAAATTGATGACAGTAGTTAATATATAAAAAGGTAGTATATTGCTATAATAAACGATTTCGTAATTCGAATGGATCAGACATTCTAGTTAGCGAAGAACTATAGCCTACAACAATTTTCAAATGATCAATCGTTAAATACTACTTTCAAAAAGCAAAAACATAAAAGAATACGTACTAACTGCATACTCTTTTACTGTACTGTGAAAAAGGGGTGATTTTTTAAAGGTTTGCTTTTTATTTAAAAAAAAAAAACAGGAAAATTGGATGACTTTACTTGTTGTGATTGAATGGAAATGTGGGCCACGATTAAGTTTTAATTGACCCATACAGGAAGTCCAATTTTGAGTTACTTTATCGAACATATAATCTAATATCTCAGCGATAACATCCGCGATGTTGTCTTCTAGTGCTTAAATCGATGATGGTTTATCGGCATAAACAAAATATGGTGGTGATGAAGGTATCCGTACAAAACAGTCTCACCGTGTCAAATCGGTGGCCAATTCACAGGTCCTAAACGAGAGATGAGTTATTAACCAAATTTATTACCCGTTATGTCCATTGTTACGTAAGATGTGTGTCATGTGGTACCATCTTTTTAAAACCTCTAGTCAACCACTACCAATTGGCAATAAATAATTCAAAATCATTGCATGATAACGATGACCAATTAAAAGACATTTTGTATATTGCACTGATTTTGATAATAAAATTTAATGATTTGTATGCGTTAATCGTTTGTAAGTCATTCCAAGATGAATTGGCAATGCAAAATGATCAAATTTGTCTTTGATACATGGCACAATCACGCATGATCTACCAAAAAAGGACGCAAAAAAACCAGGCGCTTGAAAAATCACCCTATATTATCGGAGTCAAGCCTTTTAAGCCCGTATAATACTTTGCTATTATGTATAAACAATTTCATAACTTCGACGAGCTCGAACATTCTCGTAGGCGAAGAACAATGGGTTCTTGGCCTAAGCCAAACGGATAAAATTTTCAGGTGTCGATTTCAATGAATGATGTTCTGTTCCCACCCAATATGTGTACAACTGATGGGGTTGATCTTCTCATGAGAAGATCAAAAGAGTTTCCTGTAAGTTTATTAATATTACTTTTTTTATTATAAAAGCATTAAATCTTGTATACTTGTACTCAATTAAATTAATACTAATTAAGAAATAACATCTGCTGATTTTGGTTAATATTCGGAAGTGGGGCTCCACTTACAATTGCGATATTTTTTGTTATTACAGTCTTTATATGAAACATCATAGGAAGCAATATTATGAAGGTGCATGACCTTTTAATCTGCTAAAAAGAGGCAAATCAATTCATTTACAAATAGATCGTTTTTTTTTCTGTTTTCAAAAAAATTCCAAAAACTGAAACTCATTTTTTGGCATTTTTTTAGTTATGCGCAGTTATAATAGAATTCCAATTGTAGGTGAATCCCACTTCCGAAAATTTACCCCGATTTTTGTTAGTGTTATAGTGTATCCTTCGAAACAGTTTTTTTTTGTGAAATTTGTTACGTTTTATTTTAATGAAAATATAATATCATCCATAGGGTATTCTTTCACCTAAAATTGAGATAGCAACTAAAGTACGCATAGATGAAGTGTGGCAAAGTGGCCACATTTTCAACATGGCAAAAGTCAAATCGTGTCATTGCAGTCCGCGACCAGATGTCGAGATGGCTCGGCAGAAACAAGTTTGCCACACTGCCCAGTACCACAGGTTAGAAATATCCTTATTAGTTAAAATACAATTAGATTTCATCATTGGGACAATTAAATTTGGACAGCTAATACTGAAAATATATAAAAAAAAATATAACAAGTATGCATTAGTATGCCTAACGAAGTAATACTTCTTTACCTTCATTTCTATGTATCTATATATGTCGCTGGCAGATGGTCGATAAATTCGACAAATAGATGCACGTCGATTCACGGCGGTTAACGTCGATTAACGTTGATTAACGTCGGCTAACATTGATTAACGTCGATCTATCGATATCCACTCCGACTCCGAACCCCTCCCCCCTCCCTCCCCTATTACAGCCCAGCTTGAACCCGACCACGACTCCTCTTTCATCTACGCCTTTAAACTACACATTAGACAGTGTATAGCGAATATACATAAAGTCCCAGATCACATTTCCGGAACGCATTCGCCAGCTTACTTCCTAATTCAAGCGTACGTAAAGAAGTTTTACTTCAAAAAATATTGGAGAGTTAATATTCACAGGGAGACACTGTTTACTGTATAAATAACAATTTTACTATAATACATATATACCCAAATAGGCTTTGAATTGGATTGAACTAGTCAGTCATAAAACCAAATATTGATTGTTGCGGACAGATGATACAAGAAGAGTGGCATAGCGACGTCTTTGAACGCGGACGTCGGCTACACAACTAAGTGGGGCTGGCACTAATGTACATAGTGAGCGAGATAGCTAACTCCTGTTGGAGTGAGATGAAGATAGTGCTATCTCGCTCACGTAAACACGGATTGTTAACTAGTTTACGGCGTACACTAGTGTCGGCCTCCCAAATATAAACCAGAGCTAGAATGGGTCACCCATCTATCACCCGGTTTCAGCAAGAGCAACTTAACCTAGCGATCGACTCAAATGCCGACCACCAATAAGGCCACGACCTCCTGAATACACCCGTACTACACCAGTATGACCTGAATCAGGAGGCAGGCGAAATCGAAGATGAAAAAAAAAATTGGTCGAAAAAACGAATTAGAAATCATTTAAATTATATACATATCTGATAAAATAAGAGGCATAAAGCGTAACAAACGAGCGAAATTAATAGGGATTAACAAAAAAAGGAAACTACAAAAGAAAACAATACGCCATGAAGCTAAACACCCAGCAGAGTTAACATAAAGTGACGTCATGACAACTTCGACTAATTTGTAGGGAATATGAATCCTTGAATTTAGATTTTTTTTTTGCTATAAAAACGATTAATCCACAGAATTATTAAATTTTTTGTCCATAGTACATACTTAAGAACATTGTAACCTAATTTTCAAAATTTGTCGTCATGCCCATTATCTAAGTTTTAGCCTAGTTTCTAAGTTAAGGTATTGACTAAAATAAAGATCAATTATGTTAGCCATTGATCTACTTAGTTCTGTATCACTTGTATGCGAATGATAAAACTCTATAACCGCCATATTAGTCCCATTGGCGCCACTTAGCGCCGTACGCAACGGAATTTTATGACGCCAACTTGATAAGGTAAGAAAGAATATGACAAGCATTGTGGTTTGAACGACAAAAACACGTAGATGTCCTAGTTTACGTCATTGTTTACTAGTCAAAATAAAATGTTATTTCAAGTATAGATAAAGTTAGAATAATAAACGTTGTATTTCTAAAATCACGGTATATTATAGTATGTCTTAATTTTACAATGAGCATGCAAAGAAAGACGGTAAAAAGGAAGTATAAATTAGGGTATTGCTAGTTCTTCTAATGAAATCTTATTAAGGTTGTTTGGGTGCATTGCATCCATTATGTTGATTGAGAAATCGTAGTTAACGTATAGTGCGTACAGTCTAAAAATGCACCTTCGCTAAAATCTATTATTTTAAAGTGTGAAAGTAAACAGTAATTGCAACGCTTGTTGTGTGTTTGTAGCGATTTTATTGCAAACTCAAATTCAAATCTGTATGGTCTGTAGGGTCTGTTCACTGTAGGGTCAACAAATCAGTTTAGCGGAGTTGTAGCGGTTTAACGGTTTGGAGGAGCGTGCACTTTTAGGCTGTACTCACTCTATCTGTTTGTATAGCAGATACCACCGATGTAAACACAGTTCAGTAGCATTATGTATTGTACAGTCGTTCATCGTTTGTATCCGGTGTGACGGACCTTTACTCGAGTGTGCATACAATGGATTTGATAGCAAACGTGTTGATAAAATAGTTGTTCCACACAATTTGTATTTATTTATTTTTTTATTTATTTTTATTTTTATTTATTTATTTATTTATTTATTTATTATAAATTTACAATATACTTTTAACATTAAAAAAGAGCCGTTAAACCACATAAGGTTTGTCTCGGCACTTCGGACATTCAAACCAGCGACCTATATTATACGATAATAATAATAATTAGAATCAAGTGTTCGTTAACAACAATTTAATCGTGAAGTTATATTTAGATACTAGGAATACATAAATACTAAAACACATACAATCAGCCATAAAAACATAAATTGAAACCCTTATACATTTATTTCGTTTATTCGCATTGAGTAAAAGGAAACATTTTTGACAGTACTAGAATTCTTTTTCTCCTTAGTTTTATCACTGTCTATTATTAGGGTCCGCTTAAATTGCAGAGGCTGCATGCTGTGAGGCGAGCTAAGATGACTGACTGCTCTCTGACATCATCACCGGAACCCCCCCCCCCCATCTCTACAATCTCACAACTAGGAGGAGAAGGTGGGATATTTGAAAACCTGTGATAAAATGGGTCACCCATCTATCACCTGGTCACGGTAAGAAGTGCTTAGCCCAGCGATGAACACTAATGCCAACCACTGATTCACCTCCTCTATAGCTTTTACAGTACTAGTATCGCTTCGGGCTAAGCGTAATATGAAATAATAAAATAAAAATCATTGGAATTACGAAGCACTCACACATAAAACCTCTTCATTATTTAGCCGTACATACATAATGTTTTGAATGGGCACCGCACGAAAACAAATTATGAAAATTCATTATACAAAAAGGGCTATTTGCACATCAAGTTATTTCGAGTACTCCCATGTTTTACACAAATATTAAAATGAGCTGGTAAAATATTAACATAAGCTCGCGAACGGGCCGAGACGGGCTTGCTTGTCGAGATAAAAGTTACATTTGACGTCGTAAATCTTTACTAATTGTGATAAAAAGTTTCATGACCTAAGCACCTTTTAGACTACTAGCTTTCGTACCGGCTTCGTTCGCTTTAATATTAATTTAATAACATTAATCTAATTAATGATGGGCCGCCGTAGAAGACAAAGTTTCAATTCAGTAGCGTAGCTTGCCCTGAACAGAAAAATGAACAAGCACGAAAGCAATTTGGACACAGTGGATTATATTCATAATCGTAGAAGAATAATAACTATTCTGTGTCTAGCCGTGACCTCTAACATCTATATTAATGAAATACCTTCAATAAGTCAACCCACAAAAACTTTTATATCGTTTAAAATTTAATTAGTATTGTAAAATTTGTGTTTCTTAGTACAAACAGGCTGTTCTACTAATCGAAAACTAATTAAAGTACTTTGGATATGGTCCAAGCGGTATCAAAATGAGACAAAAACGAAACTAGAAACAAATAACTTCCCAAAACCAGAAGAGTATTTCGTTATTTTGTTACATTGTTTAGACCACAGAGAAATAGAGCATCAGTAGGTACCAACCTAAATATATAATATAAAAAGACTATTTCACAAATCTTTTAATATTTCCGCTTCATAATAAACTCCCATATGAAACATTATTATAAGAGAAGTCTATAAATAATTTTAAAATCTTTATTAAATGTAAGCTCATCAGAAAATTGTATTATAATAAAGACGTTAATTGTATGAAGAAAAAGCTTCCTCTCTGTTATTAATTATATTATAACACAGGCATTAAGTTGTCTACATTAGGAACAGACGTCCGTGTGTCATATAGTCCTGTATATATTTATTTATTTTCAGCTAGATTTCGGTATAAAGTGGGATAGCAAAATTAACCCTTTTTAAGGCCCTTTAAGAAGCGATGTGAAAATATACAAATTACCTCAAAACCCTCACACTCCTTCAGTGCTAACTTACAATTGGTTAATTAGATCGCCAATCTAAAATGGCGGCGTGTCAAATAATTCAACGTTTCCCCTCGAATGGCCCAACGTTCAAAACATGTTTACGACTACCGTTTTATCACACGACGAGATAAAAGTTAATATTCAATATTGGGCTTTATCACCGACTTGTAATAATGCTTAACGAGTTTTAGTTAAAGGACGCGCATGTTTATGGATCTCCTTAATTCCTCACGATGCCATTGACGTCAATTATTTTATGTACCGCGCAATTGCAGGAAATTACTAAAAATTACTCATCGTTATTAAGTCTATTGGTATGCAAAGGTTATGATTAGTAATTGAGTTGCTAATTATTGCCTTATTCATTTTGTTTTTGTATTCGTTGTGCATTATGTTTACAAATGATTGTACATTGTTTACAGTGCCGACACTATTCGAATTTTGATAAGTTTGTAAACTCTTACAAGTAACGTTGAACGACAACAGGCTGTTACTAAATCCGTCGCTATGTAATTAAAAATTGTCGAAGGCAAAGCCTTCATAAGTCTTAGCGATAAAGGAGGAACCAAATTTTATTAAGGAGAGAAATAGAGATATTTACAATGTACTTAAATTTAAATAATAATTACTATATACATAGTAATATTAAAAAAGAAACTAATTCTAAATGAAACTAAAAAAAAAAACATAATACATAATAAAAATAAAACAAAAATATAGAACAAAGAAAAGAATTAAAAAGCTAATCCGCATCGGTGTAAGTGGGGTAGGTTCCCAATAGAATGGCTGCGTTACCTCGTTGGACAGCAATGGTAATCCTTTGACCGAGGTACGAGCCAGCCTTTGGATCCCTCATAACCTCTATTAGGCGCATATTAAGGAGATATTTTTCTATAATTATAACTGTTTCACAGCTTGCTGATCGACTACCTGATTTCTTTTCCGATAATATGCTTTACAAATTTCTGATTCATAGGTGTCTGATACCTTTAATAGGAAGATAAACAAAATACATGTCGGCTCTTGCCACATGTTATTTCTACTGGTATTTGTGTACTCTAGATAATTACGTTAAGACTATCAAAACTGATTAGGTACGACCTCTTCAGTCGTAGGTTAATCAGTAGCCGGCATTTGACTGGATGGCTTAGTTAAACATTTCTTACCGCGGCTAAGTGACAAATGGGTCACCCATTCTCACACTGTTTTTTTTTAAATATTCTAACTCCTTCGTTTTTCGGAGGGCACGTAAAATCGATCCCGATTAATGTCACTGACGGTATTAGTCGTGAGATTGTAGAGATTGTGGGGGTGACGTCACACGGCAGTCACCTTAAACCTCCCACGACCACATTGGGCCCACAAAATATGTCCCTCGGGCCACATGAGGGAGATGAAAGTTGAGAATTTAGGCGACGGATAAAGGAAAACTACGTTTTCTGAGGAGGTCGTGGCCTAATCAGCGGTCGGCATTTGAGTCGATCACTAAGTTAAGTTGCTCTGGCTGCCTAAATTTTTTTTATAATATGCAATATGAATATATTAAATTATTAAAATAAAACCACACGCACACCAATGCCAGCGATTTATACTATTTACACACTCGTGTATTAGATGATCTCAAAGCGTAATCGTGACAACCGTATGTAACATTAATTGTCAAATTTTATTTTTCTGTGAATAGAACAATATATTATGTATGTTGTTGTAAGTAAAAAAGTTGAGGGCAAATTTCGATCAGCCGGCTATCTATACTTCAAATAATCCTTTCCATTATTACAGGATTTTTGAATAAGCTTACCCTTAATAAAGGTTTTAAATTTATTTAAGGACTTTTTTTTATGTTACAAGGGGCAAACGAGCAAACGGATCACCTAAGTGCCTACCGACGCCTATGGACATCTGCACGACCAAAAGGCTAGCAAATGCGTTGCCGGCTTTTAATAACGAGTTTAGGCCACCGGTAAGTCTCACAAACCGAACGAAACGCGACAACAATACCATCACTTGACGTGACACCGTCTCGAATATTACATGGGAGTTCATTATAAAAACGAACACAATTTCAAATAAATGTGGAGTTGATTTTACGAATCCTAGTCGCATACATCACACGATGTCCGATTATTTGTACTGATTCACACGTTTTTTGCTGAAATACTAAAAATATGCCATAAAGCATTTTTGTGAAATCATTTCTCTATTTAGGGATATCTGTTTTTATTACATACAAATATTAACTGTTTTTAGCTTTATAAATATTTAACTAAACACTGTATTATTTTATTCTTATACGTGGTTTTATTTCACTTTTATGTTGTCATTAATAGACACACATCCTGGGACACCTTAAAGAATCAGCAAGGAACTCCTGGACTGCAACTATGACGATACATTCTTCTGTTAAATAAAACTCGCATTCTCCTGTAGACTCGAGCAGTATCCTAAGGGTAAATAACAACGCAGGGAAAACCGGTTTGTTTCCGGCCTTAACATCGCTCTCAAGGGCGAAGATAATTGATTACTCATGATGCACGTCTTCAATACAGTGGATCTACCATGGAACTAAAAACTTTGGAACTTGACTATGGACTTTTTTTTAATCTAATTTATTTTTATGACATTATGCATTCAATTCAGATCAGTTATAATTTATGACATTTTCCATTTCTAAATTTAATTTAATTTAACTGTCCAGACATTCAATTTCATTTTATTATTGTATTGTAATGACTTTTATTTTTTTACTATAAAATCAAGCTATTTGAATCTGTATATTTTGTGTATTAAGTGACTGATGTAATTTATAATTCCTAAGCATGTTGTGATGACCTAATTAGTAGGACATATATGTAATAATTTTCTTTTTCTAATTGTATCTTATGACTTTTTGTATGTACCTACTGTTGGTAGACATTTAATATGTATATCGATGAAAATATAAAAAATAAACGAAAAAAAATTATGTTACAAATGCCGTCAGAAGTATTTGCAAAAAACATTAGTGAATAAATTAATTTCGATTTGTGATTATTTTTCGTAAAATGAAAATTTTACGAAAAATATAATACAGCGTGCTTTATTATATTTTTCTTATGGAAAGAATTCAAAATTATTTCTGGGACATTCTCTAAACTAATTTTATGCGGACAGTTAGTTAACTATGTGTCGAATTTCATACTCCTCCGTCTGCGAAGTTTTCTTCAATTGTACCGAAAGTTTTCACTTCACGTATTACGCTACTTAAAATTAATGCGGTACAATATGTCGATATAAAGCAAATGTGGGACATCACTAGTACTAACATCCCGCTATAGCGGTATCAGCTAATCAAGTACAGAGGTGCAAAGTAAAACATCGATGCAGTTTCGTTAAAGATTACAGTTATTCTTATAACCGTCTACATGTAAATAATCTATACTAATATATAAAGCTGTAGACTTTGTTTGTTTGTTTGTCTACTTGAACGCGCTAATCTCAGAAACTACTGGTCCGATTTGAAAATTTATTTCTGTGTTAGACAGCCCATTTATCGAGGAAGGCTATAGGCTATATCATGACGCTTAATGTTTTCACCTAATTTTATGCAGACGAAGTTGCGGATAACAACTAGTTACTACTATAAATATTTTTTATTTTATTTTTGTTTGGCCTTTGTCATATAAAAAGTAAAATAATCTCCGAGTGAGATAATCTTATGATATCATCTGCGAAAGCAGGACGCTGTTCCGTCGGTGGATTCATTGACGCCGTGAAATTGTTTCTAAATATATGCAAACTTTCGGCGTGTTCTCGGCCACTTATTTATTTATACGCCGTTTACAACTCATCACTACATATTATAATTCAATAGGCACGTACACAATAATCAGAAATAATTTAAATTATGTAGTTATCTGATAAAATAAGATACATAAAGCTTAACAAACGTGTTTATTTTTATATTGCGAACGAGATTCATAGGGATTAACTAAAAAAGGAAACTACAAAATACAACAATCCGCCATAATGGCCAAAACACCAGCAGAGCGTATGACGTTAGCGTATATTATAAGTGCGTTCCAATAAGCGATCGCGACGTTTTAGAGTGCTCATTCCGATAATCGACGTTTAATGACAGCGATCGTTGCGGTCGCGGCGAAAACGTGTATAACTTTTTTTTCCAATAGTAGATACTTGAGAACATTATAAAATTATTTTTCAAAATTTGTCGTGATGTCTATTGCAGTTCAATTTGCAGTATAATTCAATACTAGGGGATTCGAATTATACAAGTAATTACTTAGGAACTCTCTCCGCGTCAATTTAAGTGATTTTATTACTTTTATTTTTCTAATTCCCGAGCCAGACATAGCTCCATTTGAATGATCATTTCAATGATGATGTAGTGTGGCCGGGGACTTTGTGTAGCTGCGCAAAGTTTTGTAGTACTTTGTAGTCTTCAAGGACAAAAATGTACGATTCGTCCGCGTATAAATAAAGGGTCTTTAGACGTCCTTAATCTGGCTGTAACAAGAAACCCGTTCGTAACAGATATCTTTTTCTTCTTCCTAGCGTTATCCCGGTCAATTACCAGGGTCCGCTCAGATTGCAGAGGATTTGGCTGTGGGGCGAGTTAAGATGACCGATTGCCAATCAATCACCCGGTCGAACCAAAAGCAACTTAACCTAGCGATCGACTTAAAAGCCGACCACTGATTAGGTCACGACCTACTCGTTTTTAACGGACATCTACTAAGTATAAACTACCTCCACGCTAAATTCTATATTTGTACGTCCGGCAGTTTTCGAGATTTCATGTTAGTGACCTTTCGCTTTTATACATATAAATTATTCTTCATATACATATAGAAGTGAGTGACGGAAAATGAAGATGAAGTCGAAAGCATACTAGAAGATACCTATTTATTTCTTAAAGATACATTTGTATTATTTTAAAAGTAACAGTAAACAAACCACACAGTAAAAACCAAACGAAATAGAACTTTGATTAAAAAGAAAAGGAGTATAATATCTCTATCTAATATCTTCAGTACGTTTCAGTACACTAACATCGCTCAGTTACAACTCTAATAAACTAATTATCTGCAAGTGGTCCCACCTGGATACAAGCTAATTCAATAATTCACTGCACAAGTTAGGTTTACACTGCTATGTGTACATAATAGACCAAAGCACTAGAGAAAATGAGCCTTCTTGCTCTTAACCTACTTATATTTTCTGAAGTACTTTATCTATTTAATGCTAGCGGACCCAAACACTTTCTTTTCCAGAGAAATAGATTTATCCGAATGTCACCGAAAATGCATTAAAATTTCGTAGCAATTTGAAATTTCGGATGGACAGTTAAAACTTCAACGTTTCTATACACTGTTAGTATATAAATAGCTCAGTTAGAATCTTAATAAACTAATTTATCCGCAAGTGATCCCACCTGGATGCAAGCTAATTCAATAATTCACTGCACAAGTTAGCTTTACACTGCTGTGTTTACAAGACACACTTGCTCTAAAGCACATAATCGTTTCTGCTTTCATTTTACACTGCTCTATTATCTTTCCAATTATTTGGTAGCGGTCCCGGCTTGCTTTCTATTGAATATATACAAAATTATTGTATAAAATGTTTACTGTATAAATAATAATATTTAGGGAGGTTTTAGCTTAATCAGTGACCGGCATTCAAGTCAATCGCTAAGCAGCTCTTGTCGTGTCCGGGTGATATATAGGCGACCCATTCTAAAATTGGTTTTCAAATATCCGACCGTCGCTGTGTTTCGGAAGGGACGTATTTCAATGGATCCAAATTAATGTTGCTGAGTGATAAAAGTCGTCGCAGAGATTGTGGGAGTTCTGGGGATGACGGCAGACGGGAGTCAACTGTCTTAATTCGCCCCAGAACCACATTCTCTTCAATTTATGTTATGTTATGTTATAATTGGTGGGGGCCCGCATATCGGATGCACCTCGACCCTGTTGGATCTTTTGTGCTCGCCCCCTCCCTTTGTTCCAAAGTGATTCGGTCACATCCTAATATTCTAACTACATACGGACGCATCGTCATATAGTAAATATTTACCGGTAATTGGGCCGCACCGTTTGTCCAATGATTGGGACTCAAACGTCAAAGTAGCGCAGTTCTGTGTGATTGTTTTTAAGTTTGTTGTATCAGATGTTTATTTTAAAAAAGCGCTTGAAACTCGCGTTGCTTTAAATATGGAATCTATGGACACATCAATGCCTGCATGTAAGAATCTGTTTTGACATCATTTTTTTTTAAATCTTGTTGACGAAAGCTGCGTTTAATCAAGATTACTTGTTTACTTAGAAAAAGTAATGAATGGATTTTTTGTCTTTGGCATGGAATTTTTAAACTGATAGTGTTGATATATATAATGTTGGCTTCATTTTGTTTATTTCTTTTTTAACTCAATTCTAAAAGGTTAGTTTTTAAATTCAAAAGCCTTTTATAAAATTCATTTTCCTATTTCCTCTTTGTTCATTATGTGTTATGATTAAGAATCGATTATTATTTTTTCTATTACATCGATAGTCTAGCCTTAAATAGTATTCGTAAAGTTAGTAAGAATAAATTTATAAGAAACGTACAATTCTTAGGCACTGACCTGCGTGTAAGAAATAAGAGTGTTAAAAGTATTTTTAGTCAGTTGTTGTTGAAATAGTGTTGCTATGGTTTTTTTTATAATTTAGCAATATTTAGATGAAATTATGTCTTTTAAAGAAGTGATAAATATTTTAAGCTATTGTATATAACAATTTTAACGAAATAGAATGTAGATAATATTGTATTTCGTTAAAATTGCAATTCGCAATCCTATTTTTGTATAGGTCTTTAACATAAACTTTAAAAGACTAGGTGACTACTAGGAGTAGGTAACGACTAGAAGAATTTTTGTATGTTTCATTTAATGATAATTTTCATCTCTCTATTAAATATTTTTAATGTAAATATTTATATATTGTAAATTATTAGTTATGGAGATTAGAATTTAAGGAGCACTACCTCAATGTATTGAAGTGTCCGTCGGAATCTGCATATAAGGGGCACCACATCAGAATGTGGAAGAATTTTAAAGGTTCTTATTGGTCAATTTATTGTTACATTCAACCATACCGGTCAATACATTCTACACCGGCGCCATTTCTTTGAATCTTCGAATGATAATTTGCTGTTTACAAATGGACACTTTTTCAACTAGCTCCTCATAGAAGATGGTCCTCGTTATATTCTAATCTCCATATTATTCGTGTTAACACTGCATTTATGCTAAAACGGATGTTGTTAAAATTTTGCGCATAGATAATAATTCATAGACTGAATCAATTCCTAGGATTCTTTCTTCTTCTACCTAGCGTTATCCAGGTTTAAAACCTAAAATTGTAGAGGATGTGGCTATGGGGCGAGATAAGATAACCGATCATCTGACGTCATCCCCGGAACCCCCACAATCTTTACAATCTGACGACCAATACCACTCAGTGTCATTTATCGGGTCCCACTATTATACGTGTCTTCTGAAATCCGGAGCCTTAGACTAGGAAGGAAGGAAGGAAGGAAGGAAGGAAGGAAGGAAGGAAGGAAGGAAGGAAGGAAGGAAGGAAGGAAGGAAGCCCCTTGTTATATAAAAAAAGTTCACTCTTTTTTTAAGGGTAGCCACATTGTAATAATCTGGAACATTTTCTAGCTTCGACAGAACATAGAACAGAAACTAAAAATAGTACAAAGAATTGCATTACGAAGAAATGTAATAAAAAGTTATATCACGCGGCAAAAAACATCCAATACCGTATCTAAATCCGCGCCCGGCGAAACTTTAGCGCCGTCGCGCGGTCCATAATGAAAAATGGATCAGACATCTATCATAAACTCCTTCCCGGGATATCCGGGAACGCAAAAACTTACCGTGGAACGTGAATAATGTTACGCGGAATTAAATCTGCGCGCTATAAAGAGCAGATGACGGGCGCCGCGGATAAATGCCGGTATTAACTGCTGAGACTCGCAGAACCACGCGGAATTTAAAACGACACTTGAAATTTTGGCGCTGTTATGTTTCATGAGACTAATATTTTATTTACTACTAGCGGACCTAGAGGACGTTGTCTTGCTCAAATTTTGGCTCGTCTGCTATAAGCCAGGCTACAATGTACTTTGCATTTGGTCGAATGTTGTATGAAATAATAGTTTTACGTAGCACGTCAGTCAAAAAGTCTAGTGCATCCATTAGAAGCAGTCTAAAGAAGCGACCAAATCTGTATTTTATAATAGTTGTAAATAATCCTTCCACTTTTCCTTTCTTTCTTTTATTTATAACCATGCCTGAAACATGGCGAATTCAAGAAAACAAACAAAATTTAAAACGGTCTAGCAGTTTTCGAGTTTTAGTCAAACTAACGAACAACGTTTGATTTTTGTATAATACCTGCATCTTGCGACTTCTACCTATGACTGATTCTCAGATCATCATCAAATATGTACAAAAATGTTTATAAAAATCGGTCAAGCCGTTTCGGATGAACTCATGCCAAACTTAGCAACAAACACTGCGACACGATTCTATATATTAGAGACTAGCTGTGTGTGACTTCGCCCGCGTAAAACTAGGTAAAAGAATAGATTCCATTTTAGCGTGACGATTTATAGCCTATAGCCTACCTCCTTACAAATGGGCTATCTAACATTGAAAGAATTTTTCAAATCGGATCTGTAGTTCCTGAGATTAGCGCGTTCAAGCAAAGAACAAAACTCTTCAGCTTTACATAGTAGTATAGATATAGGTAGATAGATGACTAAACAGAAGCCGAAATCGTTGCTTTTATGAGGATTTCAACAAAATAAGCGGGTGCGTGAATTTCTCGGGCACATAAAGTTTTTTAATTATCCTCTAATTACCAGCTTTTCCGCTTTTTCCTTCACCTTAAAGTAAATACCGGAGCCGGTCGATGTTGACACTCGTTTAACTTCATAAATTGCCCGAAACGACGCGACAACTCAGCGGATCTTAATTAAAACTTCCCTCCGGAGTTTTTTCGGGTCTTTATCGAATCGATTTATCAAAACTGTACAAATAATTTCTCTAATCATCACGATAAATACAGTATTAACGCAAGTTAAAACATTTTTTTCCGTCCGTATTTGCGTTTTGGGTAATCCCCGAAACGGCTGGGGCGATTTGGACGAGACTTTCATTGGTAGGTAGGTTTTTACAAGGTAGGTTTTTACAAGTTTACAAGGAATATCAAAGAGTACTTTCCTTTTAGCTAAACAATTAAGTTTCCACGCAAAAAAATAATGCCCTCAAAATTTAATAAAAACATTGAATTCACTCGGACGAAGTTGCGGCGTTCAGGTAGTTAAATAATAAATCAAAGTAACTGTGGCCTTTAGTGATAAGCTTTATTGATAATAGATTTAGAAAAAAAAACTACACTAACAACTATTTCCAAACTATCGCAGATAATGTTGAAATTTGTGTTCTGTCAAGGTCACTCAGGTCATCAAACTTTTAACGATAACACATATGTCTGTTTTAAAATTTATACACATCAAATCTTACACTAAATTACACAGCCGCTAAACTTTGAAGAAATAATTATTTAAATCATTTCTGAATGACTTGATTGATTAAACTTTGATACTATTCTCTTTTAAAAAATAGCAACAGACATCTAATGCAGATGACCTCTTTGTATTAAAAATATTCCTTCCCAAGTACAATTCCCGGTTGGGCAAAGTACGGTATAGCTTTTCTAAGCCAGCAGGATATACATTTTTTAAGTCAGCAGGAGATAGATTTACTAAGACGGCAAGAGATAGATTTTCTAAGTCAGCAGGAGATAGATTTTCTAAGTCAGCAGGAGATAGATTTTCTAAGTCAGCAGAAGATAGATTTTCTAAGTCAGCAGGAGATAGATTTTCTAAGTCAGCAGGAGACAGATTTTCTATATAGCAAGAAACGATTGATTTATGTATTTAGTATGTATCACCTGCTGGAAAGTGACCATGTCGGTCTCGTAGTTCCTGAGCACGTTGACCACAGGGTACCCTGGTTGGTGTGTCCACGAGTTCATTAGCTCGACCACGGACAAGTCCTTCAGGGCAGGCTCGGACCGCACGGCTTCAGACATGGCCTCCCATAGGTCGTTTTCTTCAGCATTTTGATATTTCCTGAAATAAGTATAACGATAATTTTAATATGTTGGCGTTATAAAATAATATATACCGAGCTAGTTAAGATCTATTATACAGTGGTGGCCATAGAATTAAGAAGGATTGTTAGGTAGAAAGATTTTATCCGACCTTATGAGGAAAAACTTACTGCGAGTTGTTTTGTATCTTGGTATCGCAAAACTTATTACATCAAAGTTAACATATTATTGCAACTTAGTGGCTAGCCACGTAATTAAGAACGCTAAATACTTTTTTTTTATTCAAATTTCAACACATAACACTCTGTAACTAGGTAACTGTTCATGTAATGCTGGTACTAATAAATGCGGGACGTAAAAAGAGGAAATTTGGCAGGGTCAGGGCAGTTGTAGTAGGGCAGGTAGTAGCCCTTCAAAGACATAGCGACTAGGCTTATTCTAGGCAAGCGCGCTACATCCTAGATTTCATGATCCCTCCTTGCCAGGAAAACTAAGCATTATTTGTAATTATATGATTGGAAGGATATCTGCAAATATAAAAATTAAAATTCCTTTCTCTACAGGTGTCCTTATAGATTTTATATCTGTACCCGTGACAGTAGGGTTCACCTCAGCGACCTCTGTTATAATAGCAGTCTCTCAGCTCAAGGGACTTTTAGGACTGGAATTCAAATCTAGAGGATTTATGGACACTTTGAAGAAGGTAAGGGTATATTTTAATACAATTATTGTTTTATCTTTCTGGGTTTCTGACTGACTGAACCTCGTTTATAAATACAAACTTTCTGACTATACCCTCTTTTCAAGTCAAAAGTCAAAGTCGAAATTATTTATTCACACAGCCCTGTTTACAAGCACTTGTGAACGTCATATGTATATATATTTTTAAAATCATTTTTTTTTGTTCGCTAGTTACTAATTGCTTACTGTGGTCTCCTGTAAGTGAAGCAGCACTCATGTTTATTTTGTGTGATTGTGATTTTGTATGTAATTTGTGTTTCCTTTGCTAGAGGTCCTTAATAATAAATATATATAAAAAAAAAAATTGTTGATAAAATTTACCCTTTAAAAGCTTAGTTATCGTTCCTTGTACTTATGTATATATCTAGGTTCAAAAGGGCGGGCGGTTTACTTAAGGGCAGCTGATTTTAAAGTTATAAATTGACTGGATATTTATAATTTATATTAAATTTGACGCACGAGAACACCTGTCATCCCGTTTTTCTAAATTTAATTGATACTAAGGAATGGTATAGCAAACTAGAATTAAACTAGACTAGCTCATTGGCGCAGTTGGCAGTAACTGTCTTCCGTTCCGGAGGTTGTAGATTCTCGAGTCTGGATATATATTATATGTAAAATATATAGATTTATTAAGATAGACGACCGCGTGTTTAAGTATTTATTTAGTCTAAAATAATCGTAACTTGTAGGTATTCGAGAATATACCGAACGCGAAACTGGCCGACAGCACTTTGGGTATAACTTGCATAGTTATACTACTACTAATGCGAGTGAGTATTTTAAAATAGTTGTACATTTAAATTGTCCTTCATTCAATTTCATTCCCTTTAAAATCGTATTTCAATTATATTCATTAGAATTTATTCAATTTCATTCAAATTGAAATTTATATCGAGTCCTATTAAAAATCTATATTAACTACATATTTTATTGAAATTCATCTAGCTTGACTTAAGGTTTCTCCTATACAGACATGAAAAGGTATTTTGTAAGGAGATACCGAAATGTGCAACAAGCAGTTTTTCGCGACTCCATCCGCGTAAAGTTATACTTGCATGGTTATCTTACTCATTCTTAATTTGGACTTATCGAAAAACCCGTTCTTAGTGGGCAGGCGCCCTCTAACTATTACCTAACTCTCTGCTAAATCTTTTCTACTTCCCGTGGTTTTTGTGATTTCGTGATAACTTTCCCTTTAACATACATACATACGTAGGTCAAGAAATCCTAAACAAATAATAAAGTTATGCTATTCTATTCTGTTCTATTCTATTCTATTCTATTCTATTCTCAGTGCAACCTTAATATAACGTACCTCAATATAACGACTTCCTAGATTTAACAAATTCTTCGTAATCCCCTTGAATTTTTATTATTATTATTATTTTTATTTAAAAGAATATTAGAAATACTTTTTGGGTATGTCTTATATTCCCTTTTCCCCTCCTACTAAGCTTAAATTAAAAGCTATGTGTTAGGAGTGGGTGCGACAATACCCCAACGGCGGTGGGGTTTGAACCTTGCGGTTTTCAGTCCATACCTTATACCGTTGAGCTATTGAGGCTCTTGTCCATAAGAGTCAATATAAAATATACCTTTACAATGCGAACATTTTTTTCGAACAACCTCTCTATAACGAATTTTCAACTATCAAGAAAAAGTATTCATACCTCTAATTAACGAATTTATCAACCCGAAACCTTTATATAAAGTTCTCACCAATATATAACTCTTAATCTTATAATATGTGATTCATGTCGCGACATGTCGACACGCTTTTGTTCGTAAAACTATTCTTTTACCTCTTTATAACGAATTTTAGACCAACCTAACCTTAACATAACAAACCTCAGTTCAACAAATTACTTGATATAACGAATATTTTCTTGTTCCCCTCCGGTTTGTTAAATCGAGGCTGCCCTGTATATTTTGCCATTGCCATGATACATGCATGATGACTTGTTTGGATACGTAGCCGGCGACGACGCCAAAGCGTCCCGCTGCGGTAGGGCTATTTGACTTTAATGTTTCAAAATTAAGGTACAACCTCAATCATGTCAGCTAATCATATATTTCAGTTATCTTTTATACCCATTATTTCTAGTTTTTTTTTTCAGAAACGAAAACAATAAAATCATTGTAATAGCTGTTATGTAAATAACTTGCTTACAATTACTAATGCACTTCTCGTGACAATAACAATGATTGTACCATCGCCACTCGTAATTTATGTCGTTTATTGCAGTAAGTATTTTCCGCACTCAGACACAGACATGCTATAACAATTGGAACAGCCGTTTTATTGATAAAACCATTCGATTGTCAATTGGAGAGATAAATTTAGAATGCTAGTTTAGGTCCGCGTACTCATACAAATTAATAAATGTATATGAAAATAACGCACGCTCAATGACCGATTACGTTTTAGGTCTAAAGCGAGTTAATGATATAGGCAGCTTCGTTTCAACATTCTCTATCGGCCAATCTAAGAATAATTTCGATATATCCATCCAACACTGAGATACAGCTATTTGTTTCTTTTTAAATGAAAACTTGTTTTAGTAATGATAACATTTCAATACTATTAATCACTTCATTAACTATTGTTATAATACATAATTTGTACTATATGTCTGTTTTTATCGAATTATGAGAGGAATGACACGTAAATGACAAAGGGTTTTTTGCGATATCCCAAAAATCAGCTTTTTCTTCCATTTTAATGTTAAGCTTTTTTTTATGTTACAAGGAACAACAAACAGCAGGCAGCAGACAGCTAAGTGCCTACTGACGCCCACGGACGTCTGTACGAACAAGAGGCAAGTAAATGCGTTGCTGGCTATAAAATATTTGCATTGGGTCAAAAAAACCTTGACTGAAAATAAAAATTGACTAAATAAAGCCGAAAAAAATACGAATCTATACTTATCTAATAAAACTTTCATACTTCATATTTAGCAAGTAAAGTAAAAATTTTCTTATGAAGTGGAATAATGGAAATAGACAGCGATGTACTTAAAAGGAGATTGAGTAATTAATGCCCTTGCGTTAATTTACTAAGACACAAAACCAATATAACTCACTTTTCACTCGGTGCGACAATTTATAATTGTATTTATTTTTAAAGTATCAAGATTGACTACAGCAGTAATTCGCACTCAATAGTCTGCGGCGGATTAATCAGAAATTGTTCGCGGTGAAAAATTGTCGCTATCAGCAAACTCCACCATAACCTGATGATGCATCACCGATACCTCAGTGCGGTTATTTTAATTGTATTGTCTTTTAAACCGTTTGCAGTACTTTATCAAACGCTACCCAAACATTTTCATCTCTTAATATTTTTGACACTTTTACGTGCCTTGGAATTTTTCTCCCAGAACTTTATAACATTTTACCTAGACAGATCTAACTATACATTTTAAATAGCAGTATAAAGTCAAAAATATATGAAATAGATATGTTACAAAAATACTTAGAAGTCCCTAAATAAACTGAAAACAAATCATCCAAAGACAATTTTAATAAACAGTTGAACCATAAACAATGACGCGTTTAATCACGAAAATTCCCATACTGCGCTCATACTTTTTCCCATAATAAGTTCACCTCTCGCGGCGTGATTGGCTCCATACCCAGGGGACGGAACTTCGTCAGCAAATGAGGAGTGAGCTAACACGATAATAATTTATAAGACAACCAGTATTATTTATTATCAGCGAGATGATTCCTGCAGCATCCGGGAACATGATGCTCAAAATGAATATGAAAGAAAAAGCCTTGCGATATTGTGTTGGGCTTGTAAAAATGTTATGCCCTATGATGATTAAGGATTTTTTTATTTCATGTTATTTTTTTTAGGAATATGGCATAATGTTACTTTTCAAAAATTGGGTGTCTAGCAATGAGTACTTCTTGTTTTTATTAGTCTCTATTGTTATTCTATGTACGTATTTAAGAACTTTGCAAGACAATTACAATTTAGATTACTATCAATGTTATTTTTTATATACTTTTATGGACTTAACGTTTGCGTCGATATTATTTACATTAAGACTTGTGCTTTTATTGGGAGTTGCTCGTAGTACCTAGTGTTTCTATTCATGATTTGACTAACTTTGACTACTTGGCGCAGTGAGCAGTGACCCTGCCTTCCGCTTCGGGGGTCGTGGTTTTTATTCCCGCCTCGAGAGTGGGTGTGTTAGCTATATGTATGTATTTATATATTTCCAAAAAGAAATTGTCTATAACAGGCGACTATTACCCATACACACACTTGCATTAAGTTGTCTACCTTAGGAACAGACGTCCGTGTGTTATATAGTCCTATATATTTATTTATTTAAAGATAAAAATGTTATGGACTAAAAACTTTAGTTACTGAAATATCAGCCTGACCCTTGACTTCAGCTTACATGAGCAGATTATATGAATTGCTTATATGGGATAACTTTAGCGTTAATCCCGTTTCTACCCCGAAAAACATCCCTTGTAGCGGGTTATAAATAAGCGCGCCGCATGAAGAAGATGTATGGCGTGGCGAGGGAATACAATTCGGGATAGCAAAGGTCGCTCCCGTTAGTACAAATGTAAGTAAATTTGAATAAAACATGGCCACCGCCGCGTCCCGGCACCTTTGTTTTTCTAAAATCCAGTTACGTCCGCTTTGAGCGGGCCAAATTTTGGGTTTCCGAGTTCACTTATATAGTTTACTTGAACATTTTTCATAAAATTTAGAGTAAATTTAGAAGTAACTATGCAGAGGCATACTAGTTGGGTTATAGGATATATCAAATTTACCCAATTTATAATAAATAAATTGTGAATAAATAAATTTATTTGATTACATGAGACTCAATTTTTGTCGGTCTATCCATGTACGAGTATGTCACTTTGTTCCAAGTAACTTCCGACATGGTTGGACCGAATTTCACTAGCAGATAGCTGACATTGTCTGGA
This sequence comes from Charaxes varanes, assembly GCA_024363005.1. Taxonomy (NCBI): domain Eukaryota; kingdom Metazoa; phylum Arthropoda; class Insecta; order Lepidoptera; family Nymphalidae; genus Charaxes; species Charaxes varanes. The sequence goes on along the minus strand of JANCMC010049391.1, from coordinate 1,176,818 downwards.
TAAAATAGCATATTTTTCAACCAATACAGTTAATATTTTATACAAAAACATTATGAAACTCAATTTAACTCTAAAATTCAATACTTAGTTTCTAAATAAATATAGAACTAATTACATGAAAAAGTTTGGCTCTACAATATTTTCTCTATATCAGAAGGTTAGAGTGCAAACTTTCTGTCTGTCCATTAAAACGGCTCATTATACTCGCCCTTGAAGGGCAAAGTTTGTCAATCCGTCGGGACGCCCTAAAGGGTGAAAATGTCATATGTTTATGGAATTTTCGTGTTATGTTAATGCGACCGGTCTGCGGACACCGGGAAAGGTTTTACAATTTAAAGATATCGTGTAGTTTTGAATAATTTATACATTACACACACGCGAGTAAAGCCATATTATGAAGAATATCTTTATTTATGTAACCTTTTTAGTATTTATAATATTCTCTAAAAAGTTGATGCGACTAAAGTAAGCTAAACGCTCGCCCTATAAGGCGTAATTTGTTTATAATCATATTAATCTAAAATATCTATACTTCTATGCTAATATATAAAGCTCCAGATTTTGTTTGTTCGTTTGCTTGAACGCGCTAATCTCACGAATTACTGGTCCGATTTGAATAATTCTTTCAGCGTTAGATAGTCCATTTATTGAGGAAGGCTATAGGATGTATATAGTCCCGCTAAAATGGAATCTATCTGTTTACCTATTTTACGCGGATGAAGTCGCGAGCACAGCTAGTTCATTATTTATACATACATATACTAGCTGTTTCCAAATCGACTTAGTGAGTGTAAAATTATACTTGCGAGAGCCCTTTTTAAACCTATCGCAAAATCCATCGGACGTGTTCTTAGCGGGTACTAGCTAAAAACTACCTCCTTGCCAAATTTCATCTTTGTACCGCACAAGGTACAAAGATGATTCGAGATTACGTGTTAGGTGGCCCTTCGCTTAAATATAATGTATAGAGAAGATTTGAACATATACCACAAAGTAAATCCCCCGCCTCCTTCGCTGTATAAGTAACTCAATTTCAATCCGCAATCACAGCCGACAGCTAACCGAGTTAGCGCGCGGTCACCCTAGCGCTAAACTAAGCTAAACGCTCGCCCGATGAGGCATAATTTGCGACCAATTAGAATAATGGTCCATCCGTGATGTATGTACGACGTGTGAGGAACATCGACGTGCATCGACTCGATATTTACTGACCGGTGGTCATAAAAATTTTGAAAAATTAACCTAAATAAATACTGAGGAAGAAAGGAGGAAATAGAGAAACACTAATCTTCGAAATTGTACAATAATCTTTAGGATTTATTTGAATAATAAAGATATAATAATAATTAGAGTAATCGATGTATAGTTTATATTCTTGAAATATGAAGCCTTTTTATTACAGCAGAAATCATTTTAATTACTTAAGTATATGTTTAAACTACTGGAAGAGAAAAACTTAACCTTTAAATGCAAAATTTTATTTGTAATATCCTCTTATGCTCGAAAAGCAGAAGTAATAATTATTTTTGATATGTTCAGCCTAAGTTTTTTCGAAAATCTTTTGAATTTGCAAACTATCAAATTGTTGTAATATAATTTCCTTGAAAATAAGTAAATAAATTACTGTACACTATTTTAAAATCTATATTCTAGGAAACTAAAGAGTACAAATTTTTATATAATTATATTTTTGGAACCCTTTAATTAGAATTAAGTTAATAACAGCTTGTTTTTATATATATATTAAATACGTGAAGCCAAAACTTTCGGTACTATTATACAACAAAGGTTTCGGTACTATTATAAAATTTGACAGCATTTGATACGCAAATAACGGTTTCTGGTCGAATTTCGACCAAAGGGCCATCTCTAGTAATTAGAATTACTTTAGAAAAAAATTCTTTTTTGTCAGTTCAGTTTTAATGGCTAGCTTATTCACCTTCAAACATGTTCAATTTATATTATTAAATTTGATGAATTTGTATATGAAAGTAAAAGTCAAAAATATCTTTATTACAAGATTTTTATCTTACGAATATGATGATCATAAGCGCTTGTAAGATAAAATCCTCGTATCACAGCAACATGCATGCATGCATGTGCATGTTTGGGAGGTCTGAGAAAGGGTCCTAAACAATTTTTAAATCCTTAAAGTGATAAAGATGGTACAGCTAGTTAGTTATATTTTGGTGATCAAATTTACGATTTACTGAGAAGAGACCACAATAAACTCAGTCGGGTAATATTTTATAGATATTTATATTTTGGTCCTTGACCTCTTTATAGTTTTCGCAGTTCGTTAATAAATGTTTGGGGATGCGTTTGTCCGGTGGCAGAGCGTCAGTGTCACGACTGTAGGTGTCTATTTATGCGGAGTGCGGTGAATTTTGTATCGGCGTGTCTGGCTCCATACCACTTCGATTATTGAAAATAGTTCTCATCTGAAAACATTGCTTTTGTCGCAGTTACGGCGGGTATTTCGAACGTGCAACATTAATATTTAATCACCTCATCCAATGAAACCATTCGAATATAGTAACTCAACTATAATGTATTTGTCTCATGTATGTATAAATCTTTTTTACGAGATTAGTCTGTAATTAGATAAAAAATATATTACTAAATAATTTCTTTACTTTTCTTTTTATTCCAGTATTTATGTACAACCTTTTTATTCTAAAACTAGTGACTAAATATGCATTTTTTGCAGCGTTGTATAATCTTTAGATTTTTCCTTTATTTTTTTATCTTTTACCCTTCCCTGAAATTGGAGAATGGAACAAAACAAATATAATTTAATTCGTTCAGCAGCTTTCGAGTTTTAACGAGACTAATCAACAACGATTGACTTTTATATACATATATGGATTTATTAGTTCTTATTAAAAAAAGTGAGAACATAGAGTAGAGTTTTCTATAGATACGTAGAACATTATTTATGTGAAATAACGTTTTCTTGCTTGCCATAGATTACCTCTCAGAGACGCTTGTTTCTATCAATTAGTCTATCTATCTAGTGCATCTGCTGGTACAAGAGGCAACATAATAGATATGAATTACACGTTAATTTATAGAGACGTGGTGGACTGCCCCCCCGGGAAATTCGGCAAGGCATTGTCGCAACATCAATCGACCAATATGTTATAAGGTATTGATATACATATTTTTATATGCAGTATTATATGTATATGTATGTTGTCGCGTAACACACAATGTTGATAAAAATAAAAGAAAAATTGCTAGGAAGACTTAATTTGCATATTTAAAGTGCAAGCAAGTAAACCCCTATTCAAATTTCTAATTTTAAATTGACTTTTTTGATGCAAACATTGTTAAAGGCATCACTGATTCGACAAAAATGACGGTTACTGAGAATAGGGAAAGGATATTTATAAAAGTAAGAAATAGTAAGAAGAACACAAAAGAGCTTGTAAAAGTCTACTTGAATAAAATATCATTTGAATTTGAATCCCAGCAATTAGTATTATATAAGTCAATAATACAGGCAGTAGTATACACACCGGTTAATACCAGAGCTGGCACAGAGATAATGTGTAAGGTGAGAAATTTCCAAAAGCTTACGATTTGGAGTTAAATATATTCAGGCCGTAAAACATCCGCAAGTATTATCACACGTGAAGCAGCTTAACAGCGCTGCAGGCGAATGCACAATTCGAAACACCACTGAACACACACATCACCACTGAAAAACTATTCTAATGGACATTAAAAATGCAGACACTCTGGTCTAGTACTTAAACTAATTATAAAACAAACTACTTCCAAATCAGTAAGCAATTATTATTATAAGTTACCGGAATAAATAAATTCAGATTCAAATAATTTTTTTTTTTCAAGTAGACTTTACAAGATCTTTTGAATCGTCAAATATTTTAAAAGCTACCACTGATCCGGAAGAGTCGAGCCACGAGAAGAATCAACAAGAAACTCGTTAGCCGCTCTTATAGAAATAGTTCTTACAGAAATTAGTTTTTCACATTTTTGCATGTTAACTATCAAGCACAAAGCTGTGGCGACTCAACTCCAAGATTCAGATTTATCTTTAATAAACATATAAACCATTAAAATAAATTAAAACATTAAAAAAGATAATAAATTTATTTTACGAAAAGCAAGACAGTATGACATCATGGACGCCAGGAGGAAGTATATCAAGATTGGCTGCACTCTCTCTTTGAATGACCACAGTAATGCATTTTTATACAAGCCAACCTTCTTATCTTCTATCCTTCTATATTATACCTGAGATTAGCGCGTCCAAGCAAATAAACAAACTCTTCAGCTTTATATTTTAGTATAAAATATTATAAACATGAATGTTGTTAGCAACATTTCACGCCTAAACCTATTTTGATGAATTTCGGTATAAAGTTAGATTGGAACTTGGAGACGGACGTAGGTCACGGGAAAATAAAATTTGAAAGGGGTGAAATATAGGTTAAAAGATTGTATGAACGTCGAATAAAACAACGCGGACTAGACGCGGGACACACTTTATAATAAATACTAGCTGTGCCCGCGACTTCGTCCAGGTATATAAGGTTCAATTTTAGAGTGATGATAGTCTATCGCCATCCTCGATAAATGGGCTATCTAACACTGAAAGAATTTTTCAAATCGGACCAGCAGTACCTAAGATTATCGCATTCACGTAAGCAAACAAACTCTTCAGCCTTATATATTAGTTGTTTATATAGTAGTAGATTAGCTTCCGTTGCATGTAATCTATTTTAAACGTTGAAACTTCTTCATAACGCTCCGTTGGCAAACGCTATATTGTCGCAGCCGAGAACGTAGCCACATCACGTTAAAACTTATCTTAGACGTTTAAAAATGTGAACAGTGCTGTCGTCCGGCAACCGCTGTAGTCAGTAACTGCATTAAGGACGGCTCTACAAAGAGGCACAAAGAGCACCCAACTGCTTTGAGCGGCCGCTTCGCGTATAGACCCGACGTCGCGCGGAGGCCGGCGCATTAGAAAATGAGTTTACAAGTTTCGCGGACAATGGTATTAAAAGAATGGTGTTCTTTTACAGTCGAGATCCCTTTATCAGCAACTTTAGTTACTATTATCGACCTATTCCAAAACAACTAATAGAATCAGGCGTTACTTTGCGGAAATCCATGACATGCATGAAAAACTAAACTACTTTGCTTTAATCCGCGGTGGGACCCGATTAATGCCCCTTCAGGTTGTAGAGATTGTGGGGGTTTCGACGATGACGTCAGATGGCAATCGGTCACATGATTATTATTTGATTGTGTACGAAATTGCTATTGGTAGCAAAAGCCCATGTCAAAACATTTTTGTCTGTCTGTCGGTCTGTCAATCGAGTTTATTTCGAGTAATCTCCAAAACAGCTGGACCGATTTGAACGAAACTTTCGCCGGCAGATAGCTGATGTTACGACAAGTATCACAGGCAAAAATAAATAGTTTAAAACGAGTTTTTTTTTTATAAATTAACAAAAAAAGATTATTACAAGCTAGTTTGTAAATAAATGTATGGGCTTACGTCCAAATAGGCTTTTGTTCTGAAATAGACATGCACTTCAATTAAATTTGGCAGTATAATATTTAGGAAGTACTTAAAAATATTATACACACCTATTGAAAATTAATTAAGTGAATGGATCTATCGTGACATGCTTCAAGGCAAATTCGGAGACAATTTCCAAGTAACTTTCAGCGTTGGTTTTAAATTGATCTTTATTATTACAGCCATAAGGTTGACGACATTTCAAATTTTCAAGCCACCCTTACGGTAGTTTTTTCAATCGTGATGTCCGTTTTGTTATTGCATACTACCTGATGATAAATATTTATTTCTTTTAAATCTATACATATAAATAAAATTGAAGTGTTTGTTTTTGTATAATTACTTTTTTTGTACTTATGACTGTTTGTTCCGAGTAATCTCCGAAACGGCTGGGCCGAAATCAACGGGACTTTCGCTGACAGATAGGCTACTCTGCTTTTAGTTAAATAAACAGGGTTCTACACAAAAAATTAAAATCCCTTGATATTTGACAAAATCTTTTAGGCACACGACGTCGCGGGATACAGCTAAATAAAAAATATATTCCGTAGAACCAGTTTTCAGCTGCCATATCAGAGTATTTCGAACCGATACCACTTGGGCACATTCCAGAAATGCCCATTACTCATATCTGGTACGCCAACGCCCCGTGTTATAAGGCTTTGACCCTCAAACTGCAAGGTACATTTAGTTGCACTTGCACCAACGCAACTCAGATCTATAAGGCGATCCTAACAAATAAACTGCCCTTAGGGGTCACATTGTTGTTTGGATAATCAAGGAAGGGGTTTTGGTTTTTGAGGGCAAACTACATCAACCAATTTCGAGCTGTATGAGGGACGAGGTTATAGAGTACGAGTGGTATTCGAGTCCTACACCATCATCCCGCAAAGAGGGCAGCAACCAACGTGTCGGTCTATGAAAAAATCCCTTAAGAGGATCGATGGAATTGAAATCGAGCTTATATTTATACTATGTTCAGTAAAAACTTCGACATCGCGATTCAGAATGCATACTTACTCGTCAGCGACCCAAAGTGAGTCTTGGCCTCCGAAACAAGAGAACGCTGTGCCACCTCTTGCCATTCTGTAACCCGGAGTTCACGCAGGTCAGACTCCACGGCGTCTTTCCAGCGGTAGAGTTCCGAGATAAACCTTCTTCCCTTGTTGATCCTCACCGGGTACCTTGCGGATTTCAGGCCATACCTTATACCGTTGAGCTATTGAGGGTCTGATATTAATTGTGTGGCAGTCAAAGAGAAAATGCGAGCAAAGTCGCGGGTTAAAGCTAGTATTTTAATAAGTCTAAAAATATGACTTACTGCGGATTATTATCTATGTTCTCCAAGGTGATAACGCGAGGTGTCAACGCAGAAACGATGATGCCCACCGGTATTAACGCTGTCACCAGGTTTAACAGGCTTTTCCAAGGATTCCCTCTGTAATATTGACATTCAAAATCATATTTAATATTGTATTATTACCATACATTCACATGAAGTAGACTAGCTGATAGAATCAGGTGTTACTTTGCCGAAATCCATGACATGCATGAAAAACTAAACTACTTTGCTTTAATCCGCGAATGAATACGAAGGAAAATCGGTGAAATGCTGCAACCCGAAAGCTACACCACCGAATCCGCCACCAAAGCACAGCACTACATTGACTTTCCGATGTGCCTCAACGCACGTTTCTCTTCGACACCGAAGCATTTTACGAATAATCTTTGTAGAGTCTATCTCCTGATGATGCTTCGGTGTCGGTATCTGTTAATATCTGCCGCACAAACGTTCAGTACTACTTTACGAAAATTACGCGAACTGAGTCGTATGAAATTTACGTACACATATTAAGGAAATTCATTTTTATTTACATACTAGTTGCTCAGAGAGACTTCACTGTGTTCTAAGTTTATATTTTTGTTTATTTTTCTTTAGGTTTACTAACAATCACTTATATTAATACACTTAATAATAAAAGACAAACACAAGTAAACTAATTATAGTGATCACTTAAAAGTATACTCAACATGGGCAAGCTATTAATATACATAAAGAAGCCATAATTACATATTTTACTTAAACAGAAAATCTTACACAAATTATCCTAAGAGTAAAATGTATAAATACGTGCACCTCAAGGAACACACAAAAATTTAGCCGAATTGGTCGAAGTGTTCTCGAGTTTTACGCTTAGCAACATTCTTCTTTATTTATATGTTAATAAGAAGATAATTCCTGTATCGATTATAATCTATGTTAAAAATAAGTAAAAAAATTCTATGAATATAATTGATGATTAATAAGTGGCACATGTAGAGATAGTATGAGATCGATGAAACGTTGCCACACAATTATTATCAGCAACTCATGATCGTATAATTTATATTATAACGCCAGTACAAGGTTATGTAAAGCAAGAAAGCGTTTGAGAACTATTAAAATCTCGTCATCACTTAAAACGTATGATTAATTCCGCTCGAATGGTGAAAGGACGCGCGTTGCTTAATAGTGAGCGATTATTCGTAATATTGCATGATTATGGAATATTATTTTGTGGGTTGATAACGGAATAATAATGTTTGGCTTGATAATGGAATTTTTTTTTTAATAAATAAATATAAATATATAGGACTATATGACACATGGACGTCTGTTCCTAAGGTAGACAATTTAATGCCTGTGTTATAGGTAACAGCCGCCTGTTATACACAAATATTTTTTTTAAGCTTAGTAGGAGGGGAAAAAGGGAATATTAGACATACCTAAAAAGTATTCCTAATATTCTTTAAAAAAAAAACACACTGAAAGTAATTAATATATGTACAAAAGCATATTTAATAATCTTCACTTGACTCCCCACAACAGCCTTTGTGTGATTTACAATTTTTTTTTTAATACTTTTGTTCTTTCGAAAAGTATTCGCAATACAAGCACGCATATTCTTGTGTATGTCTAATTTTCTAGAGAACTATTGAAGACTTTAAGTTTTTATTTTAGCCTCACCTTATAGTATTTAAAGTACTCCTAAAAGTACATAAAATACTAGCGGACCCCGTGGACATTGTCCTGCTCGAACGTTGGCTTGCTTCTTATTGAATATACGTGATTATTTAGTGAACATTTACTTTGCAATACATAATATTATGGAAAAAAAATAGAAATTAAAACTATTTTGTCCTAAGTTGGACTAAATTACAAAGACAGTTACAAAATTTGATCAAAATCGATTCAGTAGTTTATCGCAAACATGCTGTATTAAACATACAAGGTTCTTATATATGTTAAAATATATTGTCGTGTCTGGGATAGATAGAGGGAAGTGGAAAAAGAAAATTAGGACTCCGTCGCAAGACGGGACTGACGCTAAGGAGAAAAGGATGAGATAAATGTTAAAATATAACTTAGTATATATTAATACGTGAAGCGAAAACTTCCAGTACCTTTTTTCGAATATTGCGCGGACGGAGGAGTATGAAATTTGGCAAAATTGTAGTAGGTATAAAGGACGCTGTACGAAAGCTAAAGTTTTTATAAATTATCCATTATTATTACACTAAATTCTTAAAATACAACCTCATTTTACACATGTACATTGTATGACTTGTGTAAAAGGAGCCATGAATACGCAAAAATATTATTCGTCACATATTACAATGTCGTTGTACAAAGAATTGACATTTTATATATAGCTTTTAATAAGCATATATATGATATGCAAAAAAAGAATTGTGGCTGAATTTCGACCACCAGGCACTACTAGACTAGGCCCTTTTCCCCAATCTGAGCACCTACAATTTGTGGCACCTACCCTTTACTGAAAAACTATCTTGCCTTTATGATTTCACACAGTAATTTAACTTCACATCTAGATGTGCTATCTGTCAAAAAAAATAATACAATGAAAAATATAGTATGGGAAAAAGTACACGAGCCCGGTTATTGCTAATTGAATTAAATTGGCTGTAAGACGACAGTATGCGGCCTGGCTTAGCTTGACCAAAAGATCCCACAGACAGAGTGGCAGCATTTTACGCAGCATTACCTCATTCATATTATTATCGACATTCCAGAATTAAATCAGTTCTCGTTATGATTGTGTTGCGACATTAAAATAATATATAAGTGACCTCGTGTGTAATTTCTTCCATGTTCCGCGCGATTCAAAGGACGAAGAATTTTAATTAAAAATTAAGTTTATTAGTTGATTAAATTCTAAATTGGTTGTCGGGTCTTAGTCCGGGCGTTTGGAAGGCGTATCTGTGCGCAAAATCAATTTGAATAAAAAGGACTGAAATTTGAATTTATTTTGGAACATTGCGGTATTTTAGACTATTTTCAGTGTTACTTCCCTCACATCGTGTCCCAATACCTGCTCGTGGGAGGACTTGATGGCCGCCTCTGATCCGTAACTGATGTTGCTACTTTTTGGTCTTTGAAAATGTAGGCCCTTACTGCCAAAATATACAGTTTGCCATTGAAACAAGACGAAAAAGAAGTGCGTGATTGAGTTTGCAAGCAAGCATTGCAATTTATTAGTGGAGGCACCTGCCAGGGTCTTTTATAATAAATTTAATAGTCTATGGCACCATAAGTGTATTCACAAAATTAAGTATAGAAACTAAATAAAACAACAAAATTTTAATAAAAAAAATTGAGTAACAATTTGTAAATATACATTAAGATAAAATGCGCGGGGAAGATAAATTTTCTTTTTTTTTTTGGCGTGTCATCTGCCAGGTTCTTTTAGAGTATGTTTGTTTCACCAAAAGTGTTATTATAGCGTCATAACGATACTGTTATGAGCCATAGAGTATAGACTTTTGTGTCGATTTAATAATGGGTATGCTTACGATATTGTTCTTCAGTATATAAATGTCAGACAGGACAGGAGTAAAAAAGTGAATTATTAATTTCAGGCAATATAAAAGGTTAATATAACTAAAGTAGCAGATGCACAACTTTTAAAAATGAACTTTGTCACGTTACACAATATTATAGGGTAGTATATTGCGGTCATAGTCTTTGAGACAGATTGAGACATGACTAATAGTTCTATGTATGTAATTTGTGTATTTTTAGACTGAACGCTCTATACTAAAATTTTTATAGTACATTTCGGTCTCCCTTCCCTTCTATCGAAAAGCTATCGAGGTATTGTATCTACATTGTATATACAATGGTTTGTGCTTACTAATTCTTGTATCACCACAAACATCATACAAGGCTTTAATTAACGTAACAACGACAAGCGTGTTCTATTAATTCCCTATCAAAGACTTCTAACTGATACCAAATCACTACTTTCTTTAGCGACTAAACATGTTTCATTATTCATATCTGATACAATCTATACAATTTATGCAAATGTAAAGTTAAAGAAGTTTTAATCGTTATTTTGCTTACTAGCTGTTTCCAGAGAGAGTTTCGTCCGCGTTAAATGTCGATGCATTTAGACCTTCGTCATCTGGCCTTACAGAAAAATCCTTTCTTAGCGAGTGTCTACTGTATATCAATTATATAAAGCCGCAGTTTGTTTCTAATACATAAAACGGAAGTTGAAGAGTGTTTTTGTTGTTTTGCTTGAACGATGTGCGTGTGTGATATCTAAAGAAACCTGATTTCGACACTACCACACTGATGATCTTCAAAACCTATAGGGTACTGCCTGAAGTCCTCGAAAGCTAAAATTTGGTATTTAAGCTAGTACATAATTAACAGAAAAATTATGAAATTGGGATCTTATATACTTAATTTAAAAGAAAATCTATTATTTATTAACGTTTAGGTCAAACGAAGATCGCCGATGTACTTGATTTTCCTTGTTTATTTTTTTTCTTAACTTTTTATGCATACTTTCGACAAGTGTTCCAGGCAATTAACAATAATAAAAGCAAGGGACTATCAAAAGTGTCCACCGATTTCAAAAAGTTTTTATATTATATGCCAAAAAAGATAGAGAGGACATTAGGCATTTATTTAGTTAGTAGCAGTGAAATAGACGGTTGAAATAGATTTAATAGAAAGTAGTATTTTAATATGACATTTTATATTGAAATCACAAATGAAACTATCAAATTAATTACCATGGACATGCGATGTTGTCATTTTAAAAAGCTAATGGATTTAGTTCATTTCTATGAGCCACGTAAAAACTTCGTATAAATTAAATACTATTTGAAACCTCGGTGTTGTATTAAAATGGATTTGAAAAACATAGTTTATTTTGTTTCTATGAGATCAATTTAGGTTCGGGTTTGCCCATGATTGTGAATTGTCAATAACTTTTGTTGCCTAATAAATATTTTTTTCTTTCCTTATTTGTCAGCACCATAAAGAATACAACAAAAAAACATGTCCAGAATTCCAATGACCATTTTAAGATTTGAAAACAAAAAATACTGACTTCAAATTATAAGAACTGGACCAAATTTAAATGGTAATGCATGGGAATCCCAAAATTTCAAATAAAAAAAGAATCAACAAAATCGGCTCACTCAGTCGAAAGTTCTGAAGTAACAGAACCAAATTGAGAATCTCCTTTTTTGAAGTCAGTTGATTATTAAAACAATTCGTATAAAAATACCATTCCAGCTTTTTACAAATTTCCATTTTTGCCCTTATCATATAACAAAAATAAAATTGATCTAATAGTGGCAATATTACGATTAAACTTAAGCGAGGATTATAACTTATAACTTACCGACTGGTATAATCTTCTGGGTAGGGCACGAGGGTCCCTTCTGGTGACGGCTGGTGCGTGTCCCCTACCCAGAAGAATGCATCAGGGGCGGTGCCATCGTAGGCAAAGCCGCGTACGAAAACAGTGCTCTCGTCCACAGCGTACACGGTACCACGAATCCCGTGGGCGTACTGAGTAAGTCTACCGATAATCCTTCCATAGTAGGGTTCAGGACGCCTTGACGCGATTATACCTGTGAACAAGGAAAATGATTGCGTTTGTATATTAGCAACACTTCAATATACGAAGGTGGCAAAGTGGAGACAGGTGAGTGCTGATTGACTGTTAACAAGTGGAATAGTGCCCTTAAGGAGTCCTTAAACCCTTTGGGAGCATCTATAGAGAAGAGTTTCCCAAACTTTTTTCTCATAGACTATTTTCAAAATTTAGTCTACTAACTATAGAAAATTTCGTTGCCGCCGAGTTCTAACCACGAATTAATAGTTTTCGAAATAAATTTGATAATCTGCTAATCGATACTTTTATTTATTTATTAAAATTAATTCAGAAAAGTAACATCATTTATAAGAATTTCTACAAAATATATAAAACTAAACACTATCCAAAACTAACTGGACAACTTTTTAACAATAATGTAAACTAAATTGAAAACTAAGTATAATTAAAAATACCATCACTTGACGTGACAGCATTGCCGTCACTTCACGCCGATCTCATGTGAGAAAGAGGTACTGGTACCCGGACGTCCCGGCCCAATTCGGCTACAAGCGTGACGTTACCTCTAATTAAAATATTATTGTATAACTGTCATATTACATTTTATATTTAATATTTGAGGTATTATTAATTTGATTACAAATTGTAAAGCCGAGTAAATTTTACATTTAATTATTGTCGTAAATACATATATTGCCTTAATTGGTGTGTTAGTTAAGAAATGATTTGTTATCCTTGTGCATAGAGTAACTAATTCGGTCCAATAAACGTTGTTATTAAGCAAACAAGAGCCGATAGCAGAACCCATTCGTAGCCGATATACAACTGTTTATTATTCGTACGATGTCCCCGCAACTACTGTTCTCGGTAACGTTATATAAATTCGCTTGTCAATTCGTACTCTGAATCTGCAAATGTTAGCGACATGTCGAATGTATTGCTTTCGCAAAACTCCAAACTTTATCTACTGAAAATCGTTTGTTACCAACTTTTTAACATTTACTTTTATCGGATAATATAATATGTTATAAAGTTACATTTGGGGTTGCATATATTAGAAGACCCAATTTTATTTGTTAGATATCAAAGGGGGTCAGTTTAGAGTAAAATTGAAGTTTATGGGGTTGTAACCCTTGTCCCACGGCCGCTGTGTTGAAAAAAGGTGTCTGAAGTCTCTTTTATGGTTTATCTGACGAACAGAAATTATTTTTTTAATTATCGATAATGCAACAGAGTTATTAATTAATTATAGATAATTGAAAAGATTATCAGAAAAAAAAGATGATTAAAACTTGTGGCAAATCTTAAATATTTATTTATAGTTATGAATACTAAAGAATAATATTCATTAAAACCCTAATGAATATAAATCATTCTTGAATTTTCATGAATTTTTGCTTATAGTTTTTTTTGTTCTACCGTCTAAAAGTTGAAGACAATTTAATTTGCAAACAAAAATTATATAAAAAAAACATTCTGTGGGACCTTTAGTTTGTCAGATATTCCATAAAAACCATTTGGACCCCTTTTGCCAACATGGCGGCCGCGGGACAAGAATGCAACCCCACAAACTTGAATTTAGCTTCTAACTGACCTCCCTCCTTGATATTTAAAAAATAAAATTGCGTCCTTTAACAAATGCACGCTAGATGAAAAAATTTCACATTTTAATGAATAGATATTGTTTCAATTTATTTTATTTATTAATATTTGACATCTTGTCACTGCCAATTTTCACGAAGATTACTCAATAGCCTTAATTCGGGGAAATTCCATAAGAATGATCCTGAATTGTGTGATCATGAGCAAATAGGATTGTTTTGTGTGAATGAAAATGGATCGTCTCATATCATTTTATAAAAAATAGGACAATTGAACACATGGTCGTCTGCTCCTAAGAAAGACAAATTAATGCCTGTATTGTATGCATGAGAAGCTAAAATACTTTGCTTTAATCCGCGAATGAATACGAGGGAAAATCGGTGTAATGCTGCAACCCGATTTCTAAAATTTTACGAGCTCTCAGCTATGCAGGCCGCTATGGGCTTTAAACGTCATCTTTAATAAGAAACTCAATATTCGTTAATTATAAATAAAAGACACCGAATTACACGCCTATTGAAAAATTCCCATCGAATCCAATTAAATGGGGAAAGAACCGCATAGAAAACAATACACATTATTGGTTTCTGTGTGGCTTTTGTACCGTTTAATTGGATTCTATGAGAATTTTTCAACAAGGACACTCATTTTCATTAGGAAACGGCGCGCCGTAATTCTGAAGCTAAAAAAACAGTAACGTTATAAGTTGACTATATCGAACGTGATAATGCCAGATCCACACACACACAGATATCCACACGTCCAAGGAAATCATTTTTAATCAGTTTTTCTTACACTAAATAAAATAATATCCTTCTAAAGTATCAAAAATGTTGAAAACACGGCTATAATCTTCATCTGTTTGTATTTAAATTTATCAATAAGTGATATTTTATTTCACGATATCGCTCATTTTTGACTTAGTGAGAGTGAAATTCTCTCCATAATGCTTTGCATTATGAGGAGAATTCGCTTAAAATAGACGTCCACAAATGAACTTAAATTGTCTAGGTTTGTTCACAAAATACTGCAGATCTTGATAAAAAAAGTATATTTATTTATATATATATTTTTTATCAAGATATATAACATAATAGATACAGATATTCAAGCATTGATTTCAATTCAAAAGATACTTCAAGTTAATTTAAAAACTGAATAGTTTAGTATTTGTGAAAGACGCTCTACCGAAAATCAAAGTCGTACGAAAGCAAATCTATCAGATCGAAACCAGGTCCAATTACGTGGTTAAATTTAAGCGAAGGATGCGATAAGCATTTGTGGGCAATTATCTTGATTTAACTTCCCTGGATTAACGAGTCCCAATGCTACAACAGATACTTATCAAAGTTCCACGTGGCCAATTTCTTTTATCGCCTCAATTTGTTTTGGCCTTAGGTCAACACTATGTTTATTGGGTCAAAGACGTTAAAAAAGGGTTTTCTTGTTTGTTGAACAATGACCTAGCAACATGATAACTTTGTTTCGCGTCTCCACCCGTATTATTTCATGAAGATTTTATTTTAAAAGCCAACTTATGGATGCCAGACTTACAGTTTGATCTAATTCCTTAATCAATATGTACAAGCAAATATTGATCCGAAAGGTCCTTATTTATCCTCTAATTCGTATGTTATATATTTTTAACAACAGCACCAAGAACGTGTTTTCTACTTCCGCCGATTCTATCAAGATACTGAATTTGTATTTTTTCATTAAGGGTCATCCGCAAATTACGTTACACCAATTTTACGATTTTTTAACACTCCCGCCCCCTTCCTCCATCCTTGTCAGACTTTATTAGAATTTCAAAACCCTCTTGGTGAGACGTCACATACTATAAAAATAAAAAAAATTCAAGAAAACGGCAGATTCAATTTTCTTTATTAAATAGACTTTTTGTATTACAATATTTTAAGTTTTGATATATGACGTCACAAGGCTCTTGTGGTTCGAAACTGGTCGGGCACACCTAATGACTTTATATGAGTAAAAGCCGTACCTACATTTGTAAATATGATCGCCATTCACTAAAGTTGCAATTGAGATAAAAAAAGGAAAGGTAAAATATTATGAGTGCATCTTATCTTTTGAGATAAGATGCACTCATAATGAGTGCAGGGCCTCCCCCATAATAGGCTAATTAAAAAACTAAAAGAGCCCAAATGAGGTCACGATCAATCGTTCATGATTCAACATTAAACAATGGTATTCCGCAAAACATGAGTATTAAATTAATTAATTAAATTTAATGTTTTAAGCATGAGTATTAAGTTAATTAATTAAATGACGTCGTATCAATGCAACTTTCGATATTTTATCGTCTTCGCAAAACTGTTAAAAAATACAAACAAAGCAAATAAACAGCTTTCGACTTTCACTATCAGCCTTGCGCTTGTTTGGAGCAAAAAATGCATCCAATGAAATGTAACGGCTTTTTGTTTATCTTTTACTAGCTATGTTCGCAACTTCATCCGCGTAAAATTAGGTAAACAAAACTGATTCACTTTTAGCGTGATTATACATAGCGTATAGCCTTCCTCGATAAATGGGCTATCTAACACTGAAAGAACTTTTACAAATCGGTCCAGTACTTCCTGGAATATTATCACGCTAAGACTAATAGGAGCGGAGCACCAATGAAGAATGTTTCAAAATCTGCGGTTTATTCCCCTTTTGAGAGCTTTCGAAGCGCGCGCTGCGTAAACGGTCGCAGTATCGCATAAATCACGTATGACGGATTTTTTCCCCTTTAAAAGTTTTAAATAAAAGTTCGCGACAGCATATGTCTATCTTTTAAGGTTGGCTCCCTATAACTCTTTTTATGCTAACCAAATTTGTTCTAAAATAATGCATTATATGCAAAGGTGTGTTTATAAACATGATATCCAAAACCAATTTTTTTCACCCCCAAGTGATAAAAGTGGTCCAGGCGGACGAGGTTGCGGGATATAGTTAGTCATAAAATATGTATCTCCATATCACTGATACTTTCAGCCCTATTTTATTAGCGTTACCACTTTTACTGAATCGTACCGGATGTATTTCACTGAACTCTATTAATAGAATGAAGGATTTCGAACACCGATTGCTAATACTTTTAATAGATCTCATAGAATTCCCTTTTACCGTCCCACCTTAATTTAACTTGATAGAAATCTTACATAAGAAGATAATCGCAGTTCGTGCGAATGAAAGTAAGCGGAAAACTCATAGACTGTATGAAGAATTTCGTCAGCACGGGTTTATAGTTTACTTGGTTATCTTAGGTAAAACACCTTAAGTACAAAATGTGTTTCCAGGACTCTCATAATATTGTTTCATATAGCTTTAGAGTTATATTCAGCATATGATGAAATATGATAAAGCATTTTTCAGAAATCCATTTCTTTATTTTTTATTAAGAACATAAAATAAATATAAATAAATATATACAGGACTATATGACACACGGACGTCTGTTCCTAAGGTAGACAACTTAATGCCTATGTTATAGGCCACTCCTAATACAAGCTTAGTAGGAGGGGAAAAGGGAATATTAGACATACCTAAAAAGTATTCCTAATATTCTTTAAAAAAAAAATTAATCTTTCTGAGAATCTCATATTTTTCGAATGTTACATTATTTATTTTAGTGTTGTGATTAAAAAAAAAGTGTGTATTGTTCTTTTACATTACGTATTAAAAAAAACTGTACTTAATTAATTAATTGATTTCAGATTATCGATATTTTGAGCTTTTACTAATGGACGCGTTGCTCAGTGTTTTCAGTATTATTTATTTGATTTACAGTTATTGGTTATACGAATTTATTGAATTAGTTATACATATCATATATTGACGATAATTAATTGGTGATGTATATTTTATATTGTCAATCCTCTGTTATAACTACTCCGTGGCAGCCCCATATTTTTCTTTACGTCATAGTCATATCATCATGTGTCGAATAATGAAAAATTAGGGGCATAGTGACTTAATATGTAATTGTTTAAACTAGAAATATTGAAATATACTATTGTGCTATTTTAACGCTATTTAAGTAAGCCAAATGTAACACAGAAATTTAGGAACACCAATATGCTTTAATAATATCTAAGATTTTAATCGCATTGTCAACACATTTGAGCCAATATAGATATTTCCTTGACAACAACATCGATATTTCGGTTTTGATTCCACGTGACTATTTTTATACCATAGAGCTCGCCAATTTTGTAAGGTCGAGGTAAGAAATTATTAATCGTGCAAGTTTATCATAATATTTATTTTATATTATAATATAATATTCATTTAAGAAAATGAGTTAACTATATACACAAGCAGAATCAGCGACACAAAAAAGGAAGAATATAAAAAAAGTTACTTTTATTATTAAATAATAATTAAACAACAAATAAATTAACATGTTACAATATTAATTTAATTGAAAATTTTGCCTTATTCGTTTGAACCTACTTTTAAGGCAATTATAGATCAAAAGCTTATTTTAGATATCGTAAGTTCCTAAATTTGGAAAAATGAACGATAAAAAATAAACGCATTTGCAAATTCACTTTTTTTGATGCTTTCCATTTGGCTTTGTAAATCTTTAAAATTTAAATCATTTTACAAAAAAAAGACATTGAAAGGCGAAGATAATTTAATGCCATTATTATAGTCAAAATTTGAATTGTTCGCTGTTTGTATATATGAATATTAAATATATTTTTTTTATTTAAGTGTGTGTTTATATTTATGTATAACAAGTTTAGTTTTGTATAATGACTTATTTGAAATTGTAACCAAATATAATTATATATGTTAGAGCAGAGGTCGGCAACGAGTGAGCCGCGATCCGCATGTGGCCCGCGAGTGCTCTCTTTATGGCCCGCGACTGTTTTATAAACAGCAATCTCATTCTTATTAATTAATAATAAATACATTACACGAGGGCCAACTTTTGTTGTTATGCACTGAATTTTATCGTTTTTCATGTCGCTTCTAATGTCTACTACATAGATAGATAATTAGAGACATTTTTTTTTAGAACTTAGACTTTCGTGAGCGGTATTCATTCTTATTATAAAACGGCTTTTAAACTCACGCGTATGTTATATCGGGATTGCCCAATTAGTTTCGAACCCGTCCGGGGTACTTCCTAATGAGCTCGCTACGAAACGGTGCCACGGCGAGAACTCCGACTCGAAACTAGTCGAGCAACCCGAAATAAAAGCAGTTTTAAAATAAGTAATTAGAGACTTACATATTTCCAAATAATTATTTTGCAAGTGTGGCCCGCCTACATCTAATTTCATAACGATGTGGCCCTTGTATGTCAAAAGGTTGCCAACCTCTGAATCTGAGGATTGTTACTGTTCATACATTTGTAGTTTATAAATTTGTTTGTTATGTTAAGAGTAAGTATTTTTTAAATGTCAGCACCACAGTATTTAGTCTATATTGGTACTTAAACTAGAATTTTATTTAAAAAAATAAACCACTTACATATAAGCACAGTGTTTTTAATTTAAATTAGGTACTTATCCACCTGCATATAAAACGTTAGAAAAATCCAGTCGCTTGAAAAATGTCGAAAATTTTGGCTATAAATTTTGGAGGAGGTCGTGGCTTAATCGGTAGCCGGCATTTGACGTTGGGTTAAGCTGTTCTTACCGATGCCAGTTGATATGTGGGTGATCGTATCTTAACACCGGTTTTCATAAACCTCTGACCTCCTCCGTGTTTCGGAAGGCACGTAAAATAATGGGTCTCGATTAATGTCACTAAGTGCGCCGCTAGGTGAGACGCTAATGTGCCGGAATTGCGACGCTAATGTGCCGCTAGGTGAGACGCTAATACGTCGGAACTGTGATGCTAGAGTGCCGCGAGGTGAGACGCTAATGTGCCGGAATTGTGACGCTAATGTATCGAAATTGTGACGCTAGAGCGACGCCAATGCGCCGCTAGGTGAGACGCTAATGCGCCGCTAGGTGAGAGGCTAATGCGCTGGAATTATGACGCTAATGTGTCGAAATTGTGATTATTATCATAAACTGTTTATTTAGATATGTAGACAAAAATGAAGTATCACCTAGTCTAGAAATTTTGTGCTCAACTGCGTAAATCCCTGAAGAATTATTCGCATAATTCAATGACATTACGTCAACTCGCAAGCATTAGGGTTGTCGAGTTCCGGAATATTTTAATCGTTTTCTAACTTTTAATTTACAAAACTTTACTTTACTATACTATAGAGGTGAACTGTTTAAATTCTCGTACTAGTCAATACAGGTGTTGCACGTAAGCTGAAAATGGTGAATAATTTATAAATAGTTTTAAATAAAGTAGTCAAGAGCATGCCAAGACACACTTTTATGTATCCATCAATAGCTCTAGTGCCAAATTTTGGCAAGTTCCTTTGATGTTAGTCTTCAGCAATGATAAGTCATGGGCGGGTTATAACCCGCAAAGCCTTGCCATTAAGACGTTGCATAAAAGCCATTCTATACAAAAAGGTAAGAACCATAAATTTCAATATCCGTAGATATTAAATTATCATATTGCGAACTAGGATGATTGTCTGATAATTAAAAAAAAAATCAAAATAATTCACGTTTCAACTTATGTATTAATTAACTCGCAATTAGGCTTATGTGACATACCTAATCGTAAAAATTCTTACGGTTTAAATGTTACATATATTATGATAAGTAAATAACGTGTAGAAATGTCTTTAAAACTTTCCTATAAATACCAACCATGATAGATTTCAGCCAGTAAAACAGAAATTTTCTTTTTATTTTCATAAAAATTGTGTATTTTCATTGGAAAATGACAAAAAATAAGGTCATTTTCATGTTTTTCCTTGTTAATTTCGTTTCAAATATTGAATCAAAAGGTAAGTTTTTTAATTTTACTTCTATAATTGTACTGCAATAATTTTTTTGCTCTCTTAGAGTCTTATCACTTTTTACACTCTTTGTACACATATTAAACTTAAATAAAGAACGATTCTTGCCGATTAGACTAAAGAAGCAACCTAACTTGAAAATATTCTACTCCAAATGAAAAACGTTGCGCGGCAATGGTCCGAGGCAGCCTCGCGAGGCTGCTCGTACAATAAGGACACGGCCAGTGACTTTTATTATATAAATTTCCATTATTTCAGTTGTAAAACCTTTAGTATTTGGCGGGATACTAACACCAATTTCAGAGGCACCATTCGTGGCACCATATTTCGTGAATGGAGAATTTGTATGCAGTGCTAATATTGTTAATGAACGAAGCCTACTCACGGCCGCTCACTGTTACAAGTAACACATTAAGTTTTATTTAAGTTACTTATAATTTCTAAGTTATGGAGTCTTATTTAATAAGAAAAGTTATTTAGATTCTCTATCTATGCTCGTCTAGAAAGAGAAAATAATAAAGATTTGTCTGTTTGGTAGAGAGGAAAGTTCGGTTTGAATGAGTACATAAGTATTCATGGGCGCCATTTTGAAGTCACATCAATATTCGTGTGGCTTCAAAATGGCGGCTCTTCCTGTTCCGGAGCCAATGATGCGTTATGCCTGAGCCAGATATAGCTTCATATGAATGATCATTTCAATGATCATGAAGTGTGGCCGGGGACTTTGTGCAACTGTACAGAGATTTGTAGTACTTTGTGGACTTCAAGATCAAAAATGTACAAACACCTTGAGCTATGTCTGGCTCCGGTATTATAGTACTCATTTATGGCAGAATTTTTAGCTATGTCTGGTTCCGGTATTATAGTACTAATTTATGGCAGAATTTTTAAGTTGTTTAGTTCTGGAATCGTGTTTGGATGCTGAGTCATCTTTGAGTACCTCCCCGTCTAGCGAAGGCTAGCAGTAAATGTCGAATATTTTAGACTTTACGTTTAGAAGCTTAGAAAGTAAAAAAAATCGTCTGTTGGTAGACATGACAGTTCAGTTTAAATTAGACTTGCGTATTCATGGCGCCATTTTGAAGTCGCATCAATATTGGTGTCACTATATTTTTTCTTAAGAAAATCGCCTGAACGTTTTAAATTCTGTTTGTTTTGTTTCATTCCCGTTAAAAGTCGGAAGATTATTTAAAAATTCTAAAAAACGCGGAACTGGTCGCTACTTCAGAAAATTTCAAATAATGTCTTGACTAAGTTAAATGGTTATTTCATGAAACATTCGGCCAGTGTTACGTTTTATAGATAATACATAAATGATATTAGTTAATTGGCTAATGGCAGATATGTTAAATTCGATTCGAGCAAGACAACGTCTGCCGGGTCGGCTAGTTTAATCCGTGTTAGAAACATCCTGAGTGTAGGCGTCGTTGCTGCTTGGATGATACTTGTATCCTGCTCCCACGGAGTGGCTTAGAGGGGCAACAGACTGCGTAATACGGACACGGTTCTAGGCGGACGTGTGTTCGGTAGAATTAATTCACAAAAGTTGTATTAGAATTAAATAATTATAGCATTTTGATTTTGTAGCATGAGTACAGCGGTGTTTTTCTTATTAATTCAACTTTTGTTATATGCCTTCTTATGTACTATTCTTACTTGCAGCCCCGAAAAGAAAGCTTACGTAAAAGTGGGAACAGATACTTTGACGGGTGGTGAAGTGTTCAACATAAAGTGGACGATTGTACACCCAAAATACGTCTATTATAGCCATGACTACGATGTCGCGGTATTAAAGCTGTATGATGACCTTAAATTTAATAACTATGTGCGACCTATACCGTTAGCACCGTCTAATATATCTTTGGCACCCAGAACAATGTTGGTGACCATGGGTTTTGGCGAAACGGAGGTAATGTCTTTATAATGTCATTTATTTATGACTGGTTTGTTGGTGCAGTGGGCAATGACCCTGCCTTCTGCTCCGGGGGTCGTGGGTGCGATCCCTACCTCGAGTCTGGGTGTATTATCTCCGTCTAACATCTCATTCATACGATACTAACTGTCCCCGCGTCTTCATCCGCGTAAAAGTATGTAAAAAATTATATTAAATTTTAGCTTGACGATATACTCTTCCTCAATAAATGGGCTACCTAAAACTGAAAGAATTTGTCAAACCGGACCAGTAGCTCTTGAGATTAGCGCGTTCAAGCAAATAAACAAACTCTTCAGCTTTATATATTCATCATGATCAGCCCTAAATCGCCCATTGCAGGGCATAGGCCTTCCTTCTTTTATGCCACTGTTCCCTGTCTCTTGCCAACCTTGCCATTAAAAAACTTGGATTTCTTTCTCCCACTCTACGTATAAACCTACCAATTTGTAGGAATAATCCTTAATAGGTAAGTTAACGTAACTTACAGCATAATAGACGGAATAAGGTTATTTTAGTTTATTAATCGGCTATCATTACTGAATTATGCTGACCGAATCAATGGCAGGTATTTCTGAACTTAGCTGTGCTGTGAACTGTAGTTACTGTTCAGTTTTTATAAACTGTAGAAAAGGCAAACAAATCGATCTACTGTATTACATAATAAACTAGCTGATTCGCAACTTGGACCGCGTAAAACTGCAGGAGCTCCTGACCTCCTTAAACTGGCCCTATCTAAAAATCCTTTGTTACCGGACGTCTAACTTATACTACCTCCTTGCCAAACTTCATTTGTGTTCGTCCATATATCGTGTCGATTTTATATTTCGTGTTAGATGCTTATATATTTACTGGTTAACAGAAAATGCACTCATGGATTCTAGAATTCGTTAAAACGAAAGTTTTACTGACGTAAAAATAAACTGCTTTATAACTACGATTTTAACTTGGTTGGGAAAATTATTATTACTCTTTTCTCCCTTAGGGCTTCCGACCCTTCGATATATTACAAACTTGTTGACCGTATACTCTCGGGGGTAGCTTTTAGTGTGAGATATTGAATTTACCTTATATGACAATAATTTCCACGTAAAGTTTCTAATTTAAATTGGATCCTTTAGTAATTTAGTGACTACTTTACGGTACGTGTTTAAATAGATCTAAGTTATGACTATTAGATAGCTAAAGGGTTTATTTAGTCGAATAATGACACACCTAAAAAATAGATACTCAAGTCCATATATACATACATTTCTTACTTACATCCATATACATATATCTCAGTTTTCATCTGTTTATTTTGTTTTCAAATGCCTATTTAAATAGTTAATATCTAACGTATTATTCAATGACAGTAAAGTTGCTTATACTAATATCTAATTAGGAAAGATGTTCTAAGAGATGGTTAAAAATGTTAGAAATATATTAACGTATCATAAAAGTTAGTAAACATCGTCTATGAATAAATTTGTGAATAAGCTATATAATCAAATAGGGAAAGAGACCACTTCTCTACATCTCTATTACGTATACATAGTTGTAACAGTCCTTTAACTTCTCACTTTTAATTGGAAATGTATTTTTATATTTAACTTATAAATAAATTTTTCACAACTTGAATTCTGCTTTAACTTTATCAAAGATAACTTACAAGCGTGACTGTTTGCGAATAAAGTAAAACTTTTCAACTCGAGCCCGTTCCTGCAACTGAGTCGTATTAAACATTGAAGTTGAAATCTTAATTAAACTTATTTCTCAGTAGACAATTTTCATTCTAATATGTGCGTACTTCATTGTTGCTAAAATATAATAAAGTTGAAAATTTGTGAATCAAGAGGCGGTGTGCTTCCTATTTATTATTTGTATAATGAATTCCATTAATCAGTATTAATTAATTACATATCATATATAAATACGACATATTACTTACTATTTTTGGCGTTAAGTTAGTAATTTTCATCGTTAGGGACGTTTCCGGTATCCTGAACGTTATATATGTACATGTACGCAATGTTTTAGAATCGACAACGCTAAAAAACCGCCAACGCCGAGATTAAACGCAGCGCTTTTATAACTGTCGTGCGAGTGAGAGGTAAGACTCGCACTGTTACTAATTATCAAGTCCCTTATGGAGCTTTTAATGCTACAATCCTTCACTCTACAAGCCCTAACTTCACAAACTCTATACCTTAGATAAAATAATTATGTTACTTGGTTTCTAAGATATGGAACAAACAAACACATGATTTTTTTTTCTCGTTGTATATATCGTTGGAACGTACAGTTTATTTTTGCTATCGAATATAATGTCTAAACTCGAGACACACCCTTCACCTCAATGTGTTTATAACCATGTTAAAAAGTTTATAACCATGTGAATTAATATATAGAAAAAACCAGAATCGTTTCTCAATGCAACGCAACCTTGAAAATTCTTCTTAATATTTTTCCCTGAAAGTAGACGCTTACTACCTTCTGTTATGGTCTAGCCTTTTTTCGATAATAAGGAGTAGGGTGTCGATATTCATTCACATGGACCACCTTACTGTTTGCCACTTGTTATAAACAAAGAGATTTTTTTTATATATCAAAGGGAAAACAAGCAGTTTACCCTTTGATATATAAAAAACTCTTCAATGTTCACTTAAATGACTACCTACGTCCATGGACAACTGAAACACCAGAGGGCTCGCAGATGCATTGCCAGCTTTTGAGAAATCAGTATCCTCTTTTTTCGAAGATCCCTAAGTCGTATCGAAGCTAATATGAATGTAATTTACGTTCTTAAGAACTATAATTGAAATTTAATAATTTAAAGTGAACTTGCAGATAAGATCGGTGTGTTTCAACCATCAGTTTGTTAATGGTTGAGCTTTATTGATGAAACAACGAATACATATATTTTAATAGGAGATGCACTCTTTTAAATTGAAATTGCAAATCCGTTGCAAAAACAATCGACAACAAAAGAAATCAAAATTCGTATAGCCTTTGTTCTGACATTTTTTTAAAAACGGCTAGGAATATTTTAGTTGTGTCTAATATTTCCATTGCCTCTCCTACTAAATCAAATGAAAATGAAATATAATCAAAATTGAATTGTTTATTTTCAAGATCGTAGTTGGTAAAGGATATAATAATAATAATTTATTAAATATATCAATATTTTCCTTCTAAATTGCTTAAAATTGAGCACTTTAATATGATTTGGTAATTTATTAAAAAAAGTACGGCCATACAATAACAATTTCTGTTGAAAATTTCTAAACTTTGTTTTAGTTGGCTGATGTTATTTTCATACCTTTTACTTATGGATGGTTGAGAGTAAGTATTTTTAAATAAATTTAGGTTAAATAATCGTTTTTATTTTCACATAAAGTACACATAAGTACTTTAATATAAATTGTTGTTATACGAATAATAATTTTGGTATATATAAACATATTTATTTACTAATTGTAATTTCACGCGTCTGTGTGGCAGCACTGGCAATCAGGCGGAGACTGAAAAGCAGCTCCTAGAGCTGAGTCTCATTGTTTAGAATTCTCTCAATGTTCTGTAGAAATGAAACTGTTTTATATTGTTTACTATAATATATAATAAGCATAGACGCTTCAATAAGGAAAATTATTTTGAAAACCATTTATTAAGTTTTAGTTAAATGATGTCATTAACAATGCATCTATTGTATATTATCCATAACATTCTTTAAAAAAAAAATGTTTATATTTAATGACCACAAAATTTCATAGTTCACTAAGATTTTTTTGTGTAAATTGTCATTAAGCAGTCCTGAAAAACAGCTAATGGAAAAATTCTTGAGACTAATTCCTTTTGTGATATTTATTTTTTAGAATCATTATTTGGCAATAAAGAGTCATTTAAAAGAGATCTTTATTAATAATACACCCAGTATTTATTAGTGATTAATATAAGTGTAATTTCAGGTTAAATGAACAAACTATCAAGCTGATATATGCAAGATGCACTACTTAAATATTCTGAAGCAATCAACTATAGTCCATCTATGCTTTGCTATATCATATTTCACATCCGGTATTCTGTTGAGTCTCGTACAGGCCATTTTGTTTATCGGCCTTAAACCATTCAACAAAAGATTGTATAGAAAAATTAATTATTATCTGTGTTACTCATTTTATTGTCGTAAGTATCTTTTTGATAATTCTAATATAATTCTTTCTATAAACTGTAGTATACCTATTTGTTTTCTTTTAAATCAGTACAACTACTGCCCAAACACCTTTTTGCCGAGCAATTTAAATTCAATATTAAAGTGTTTAAGATGTTATATACTCTCTCAATGAACCTTGTTATTTAAAGAACTGGCTGTACCTTGTCTGTGTGAATGTGTTGAAATTTTTTTTGTGAAACCCTAATTTTTTTTCTATAACTGAAGCAGCCTGTAACATCAATTATCTGTCAGTGGAAGTCCTGTCGAAATCGGTCCAGCCGTTTCGGAGATTTCCTGGAACAAACAGACAGACAGTTAGACAAAAATTTTTGCACTTGGGTTTTTGTTATAGGTATCATAAGTATAGGCAACCAAGAAATTGGTTTGCTACTCTTAAAGTCTGATGTCGTCTGCACATCAATTAGATAAATACTTTTGCTAGTTATGCATTACGTTAACTTTCAAAAATAATTCTTAGCAAAATTTTCTTTAAGAAAGAGCTGTCATCCAAAATGGTAAAGCACATTCTTGGTCGACTATACCATATTCATATGCAATGAGTAGAAAAAAATTACGTCAACACTACAAACAGACACTCCAATTTTGTATATATATATATAGATAAGACAGTATATTCTTCTCTTTAGTAAGTACTCTTTGTTGTAGACCACTTAATAAATTTCTGGTTACTCTTTTAGAATTAGTGTTCATGTCAGAATGGTGGTCAGGCACTAAATTATCGTTGTACATCAAGAAGGACGAATATGATAAATATTATGGGAAGGAGCACGGATACCTCATCATGAACCACAGCTACGAAATAGACTGGCTGATGGGTTGGCATTTCTGTGATGGTGTTCAGGTTTTAGGGGTGAGTTTTATTGATAATTATTATAATATTATGGCTCGTGGCATAGCTCATAATATGTCGTGATCTATACGTTTGGTGTTTGGAATTAGAGTAAAAATAATAAACATTTAAATTTTCAATGTGTGACAGGATAGGAGAATGGTATGAAAACGGGAATACAAGGGTTGAATAACCTAATAGAAAAATGTCGTAAAATAGTTTAAGCTTAAATTTATTTAATTAATAATAACTGATATAAAATAATTTGTGCCGGGTAAAAATTTAAAAAAAAAGTATATGTATCGCGATACAATAAAATCGACAACACACAATTAGGTCACTCATAATTGAAAATCAAGTAACATAAAATCTAGCTTTAATTAAACGTTATCTATGTAAAATTAAAAAAAAGTCCGTAGCATGCTTTTGCGTCAGGTTGAATTAAAAATAAAATATTAATTAACGGGAACAACGCGTTGACAGCGCAGTAATTAAGTGGTAATTACGGTTGCGGGAAAAAAAGCGCCACACAATGCGCGCGTAAAAATGACGTGTAGTTTCAGTTATAGTGGCCGCCATGTTCTCTTTAGTTTTTAATTATAGAACATAGATAGAACAACTTTTTTTACTCATTCTAATGAATTATAATTTAAAAAAATGTATGTAATACTGATCGATAAGTACGATGCTGGAATTGTACAGTTTTAATCATTAATATTTTTTTGTTTGGTACGTATTTAAAAAACGTAACTCGACCTAAATAAAGGACTAGTTAGTTATTGGTTTAGCAGAAGATTAGAATTTAAAACTTGAGGCACTAAGTTCTCTTTTTCTTATTTATAAAAACTGGAGATCGCTGGCTGGACGAAATTCGGGCAAACATCCTTAGATTTGCGTACTATATGCTTATTTAGGGCTTTATATAAAACTTTAATTACTTATACAATGAAAATTTTTATATTTAACAATTCGTATTTAATATACTCATGGTCGTCATATCCCTGTTTTGACACAATCTTATAGTAAACCTGTGTGTCTAAATTGTTTGGCATTGGTGTGCGCTAGCTTTTGTTTTAATAATTTAATGTATTAATAATGAATATTTTATAAAAAATATAAGCATTGGCACACCATCCTATAAGTAAACTATAATTGTGCCAAAATTCATACTCCTCCGTCTGCGCAATTTTTATAAACTGGTACCGAAAGTTTTTGCTTCAGGTATTTATATAAATAAACAAGTACAACTGTTAATTAACCGATAATTAAAAACACAAAAAGCTAAAGTACATTTAAATGAATACTTACGACTATGTTACAGTAGTCAACGAGTGAATATATCTTACAATGTAAGCATAATTAATGTTATCTTTCAATCTATATATGTACACAATTAAAATTGATATATCTGCCCGGCAACTTTTTAAAAATTGCTATTGTTATTTTAATTAAATAAAGTTTTAATTTATGTTTCGTGGAGGCCGTGGCCTTAACAGTGGTCGGCATTTGAGTCGATCGCTAAGTTAAGTTGCTCTGGCTGCGACCGGGTGACAGATGGGTGACCCATTCTAGCACTGGTTTATATTGTGAAGTAAGGATGGATGACGCCAAATTGCTAAATACGTTAAGTATCTAAAGTTGGAACACCGACAACCGTGCGTCTGTCCTCTTTTCCCAGAAGACGTCGGTTGAAGTAAATCATTTTCTTTAAATATACTACAAGGGCCAAACGAGCAGGAAGCCTTCCCTTTAGTGACTACAGACGCCCATAGACAACTGCAACACCAGAGGGCTCGCAGATGCGTTACCGACCTTTGAGGAATGAATGTGCTCTTTTCTTCAAGGTCCCTAAGTCGTATCGGTTCGGAAATACCGAAGCTGGTAACTAATTTCACAAAGGAATTGTGCGAGGTATGACATTTCCAGAGAAATGCATCAAATTAAATTATATTCATATAAAATAAACAGCCTATATTTCTACGACATCTTAATCGTTTTAGCACTTTATAAGAAAACTAGCTGTAACCCGCGACTTAACTCACGTGAATTCAGCGAATTTGACAAATTTTGAGGGTTTTTTTTTTTGTGCCTAATTATTTCGTTAATGGCAAAGTAGGCTATATTATTCCTTGTAAATTCAATTATCTACCAATGAAAGTCCCATCGAAATTGGTTCAGCCATTTCAGAGATTACCCGGAACAAACAGACAGACAAAAAATTTCCAAACTTAGTCTTTGATATAGGTATCATAAATTTATATGGTCATAATCATCCCAAATCCATCTTTATATTCATATGAACAGATTATATAATGTTCAGTAGACAGTATTGCTCATAATACTAATTCATAAATATAGTAGAAAACATTATAAAATGTTACGCACAGATAAAATATAGTTAGATGCTGAGGAAATAACCGTGGGTGCTACAGAATTTGTGGCAGCGTCAAGGGACCTCAAGTAACATCTGCAACCCCAAGTGTTAACTAAGATCATAACAACCAGCAGAACAGCCCATATGACGTAACTATCGCCCTGAAACCAAAGCAGATTTAAAAGTTTATACAAATTATCTATATGTAGAAATTTTAATTGTTGTTTGTTAGTCTTGCTGAAACTTAAAAACTTTTCTTTTGTTATGTTCCTCTTTTTTCCAGGAATGTTTAAAGAAAGAATGGAAAAGTCAAGAGATTATTTAAAATACTAAAATGAAGATTTGGTCGCAACTTCAAATAGATGATGTTTTCACAAGAGCTTTTAACTGACTCAATACAACTATTCTTTTCTTAAAAAAACTGCCAGTATCATGTTTTAAAAGCCATAAAGTAGTTTGGTTACTTTATTTATAGTAGATGAGCCAAAATTTCAATATCAGCTGGCAGTTTTAATCAAATATAAATAAGCTATTATAAAAAGAAATTAATAAAAAAAAATACAAATTACTAGCAAACTCAATAGATTTAGTCTAGACAGAATTTTATGAAATAATGAAGAAAAGAAATATGGAACTGATCTTAAAAATTAACACTTACAACTACTGCAGATGTTCCTGACAATTACATTCTTGATAGTTTTATTTACTTGTACGTTCAAAACCGAACGTAAAATGAAACATAGTTTACTTGCTAAATATTGTTTCTACTCTTACAGCGTTTTCATATGTTTTGCGCCAAGAATAATCGCTTTAAAATATAACATATTCGAGCGATGATATCAAGTCACTTACACAAAACATTTATGAATAAAGAAAATTCTTTTATTTTGGTAATTTACGAGTATGTAATACATTCAAAAAACTACAGTATTTTATGACAAGCAGCAAATTAAATAGCAATATTTAAATAAATACTTATTAGGTGAATACGTTTTAAAATCAATGCTTTTGTTAGATCTAAAGTGTGATATTTAAAAATTTCGCCTAAATTGTCACTTACAGGTTCTGCATATACTACGCTTAAAGATATACCTTACAATATGTTTGTACTATAATTGGACAGATTTTATGCTTATCGTATCGTACTAAATTTTTTCAAAAGTCATTTTTTTTTCGAGGTGCAACGATAACTTTTCTTACAGACGAGGTTACACTTTCTCTTCTTTTTTCTCCCTGAAAAAAGTTAAGATTTTCTATTTAATTCTCATATTATATTTAAAAACAATTGCTGAAGTAACAAGGGCACTAGATTAGGTTTTCGAAAATAATTTGAGCACAACAAAGTGTTCCGCAACTTAACATAAGGTTAAATTACGAAGATAATGTTCAACAAAAGTTTCGAAACGGAATGAAAGAAGTACTAGTGAAATTGAATCTTAAGCTTTGGTCTCTTGGTCGTAACGCACAACGCAGCGATTAGCGTCACGACGCGGCGTTCCGCACATGCCTTTCACCTCTGACGTAGGCAGCGACGGAACAAGACACCGTTTTAGATGTTCATCTAACAATTATGTGTCCGGCACAGCATGCCGCATGACGCAGCGTTATGCGTTGCGATCAAGAGACCAAATATTGACGCTAATTGCACGTGACATGTGAGTAAATAAATCTTACTAAGTAAAAGTATTGTTATTTTATAATAATAAATAAATATATACAGGACTAGTAGACAACATAATACCTGTGTTATAGGTAACGGACGTCTGTTATACACAATTTCTTTTTGTAGAAATGTATAAATACATATATGTAATATACCCAGATTCGAGGTGGGAATCGAACCCACGACCCTTTGGGCGGAAGGTAGGGTCAGTACCGACTGTCCCGTTGCCGCAGTGGGCAGTGACCCTACCTTTTGATTTAAGATGCCAAAAATAGAAAGCCGCATTTATTGCGTCTGGAAGCATAACTGTACCGAATTTCATGCATTTCTGTTCATAATTATAGAAGTTAGACATGAGTGGACAGACGAAGAAAGAAGGGAAGAAGAGCGAAACTATAAGAGTTCCTTGTTGGACTACGGAACCCTAATAATGAGGTTACATGTCGTTTGTACGTACTTTTTAGCTCCCAGCATCTCCTGAATCTCGAGGAAGCTCTTCCCCTTTGTCTCGGGGACTACAAACAGCGTGAACATGGCGGCGGCGGCGCAGCAGCCGGCAAATATGAAGAAGCAGACGTGCATGCCAATACTCTCGGAGATTGATGGGAAAAACCTAAAAATACATGATAATTTAAAAATATTTTTATGTCCACATCTTCTAGAGAAAGATTGCTATCCGTTTCATCAGTTTCAAGTTCCATCCTATCAGTGTCATTATCTTGTGTATTGTTTTGTCCTATAGCTTCAATTTGTGAAGATTCGGTGGTGGTAGGAGATCGCGTTCGTTTCTTTCCTTTCAGGTTAACCTGAGACGGATGTGAAAATTCTGGTATATCACTAACGGGTTGAGTTACTGTTGGTAAGTCATCATTTCTGTTAAATATTTCGTTTATCTCTTCTTCTATTTCTTGGTCTTGATTATTTGTTGTATTCTGAGGGCAATTTTTTGCTAAATGGCCCAACATATTACAAGTGAAACATTTTAAGGCATCAGTAGATGTATAAATCCAGTAATTAGTCCCTTCAAATGTGATTTGGAACGATTCTGGGAGTTTTGTGTTATCTTCAGGACTAATATATAATTGTCTTCTGAAACTTAATATATGAGTGAAACCTGGATCTGTCACGCCTATTTTCATAAAGGTAAGAGGGGACATTATTTTTATACGTAATTCTTCAAATTTTTGTTCGATGACATAATTTGGTATTACAGGGCAAACATTGGATAAAACAATTCTTTTATTTCTTGTAATTAGTGGTTTAATTTCTAAAATATTATTTTTAATAATAATCTTTTTATTTTCTTCTATTAATTTGTCAGCTGTTTTCTTTGAATCCAAATAAATGCATATACGAGCATTTGATATACGGGATATGAATCGTATAGATGCCGCGGGTGTAGTAGACGATAAAGCAATAAGGTACTCCCTGAGTGTTATTCCATCGATGGAGTCTAATATAATGGCTTGATCTTTCTTGGGGAAGCAAGTAGACGACGTTACGTTGGCATAACTTGAGGTATTCGAAGCTGTGGGTATTTGTGACATTGGGGTATTTAGGGACGTTGAGGTTTGATACATTATTATTTTAAGGGTCTCCTGGTACCAGGAGATACCCTTTTTAAAAAGAAAAAAAAAAAAACTTTACCGCCAGAAAATGAGGGTATTCACAAGACACGTTAATTAAAATACCATAAACGGAGCGAGACACGCGCATCCGCTCTGAACACTCGCACTAAACTGAATTTTATAATTATTAAATACAAAACTTCAAAAAGACACTTAGTCACTTCTTGAAAGCTGATATTTATCTATGGTCCCTTTGATAGTAAAGTTGTTCATACGCGTTGATGGTTACTTAAAATCTAATGATCTATCTATCTGTTTTTCCTGACGTAGAAACAAATGAAAATAAATATAATACTAACTCTATACTTTTAATGTATGTAAAGCGAAGAGTTTGTTTTGTTTGTTTGCTTTAAAGCGGTAATCTCAGGAACTACTCGTCCGATTTGAAACATTCTTTCAGTGGTGGATAGCCCATTTATCGAGGAAGGCTATAGGCTATGTATCCTCACGCTAAAATTTATTTTTTGTCTAATTTTACGCGGAGGAAGTTGCCGGCACTGCTAGTAATCAATATAAAGATACCATGAATAAATTGTTTAAATAAATAAATTATGCTCAGGGTGGAACTAAAAAATAGATCTCAATCTGCTCCGTGGTTCTTGCGTGATGCACACAAATCTACAAAACAATATGTTTTCTCTCTTAATATTTTCTAATAAACCCTTTCACTATTCGTAAAAGAGCTTATAGCATAATTAAAAAAAAAAAAACAAGTGTTCCACTTGAATTTTTTCTAAAGCATATTTATTTTTCATAGCTTTTTTATAGTAGACGGGGGCAAACGGGCAGAAGGTCCACTTGCTGATAAGTGGCCACCGTCGCCCATGGACATCTGCAACATAAGAGGTGCCGATGCGTTGCCTGCCTTTAAAGAACCTGTACACTCGTTTTTTAAAAATATTAGTATTGTAATGCTCTGGGAAAACCTCAGAAGGAAGATTGTTCCACAGTTTGCACTTGCGAGATAGGAAGGATCTTGATGCACGTACATTTGTGGGATGCCAAGCATCAACATGATGAGGATGATGTTTTTCCCAGCAGCGAAGTGTGCGGTGGTAGAATCGAGAAGGTGGTACCAGATCGAGCAATTCTTCGGAACATTCTCCATTGTATAGGCGGCAGAAAACGCACAGAGAGGCTATCACTCATCGGGGAGGCCTAGATCGTCAATATTTTCGATTAGATTGGGATCGTCGATAATCCGACAGCCCGGCATTGTATGGAGTCAAGTAATAGGAGTTGGTATTGAGGGTCTAAAGATGAGAGCAGTACTCCATGTGGGGACGAACCTGGGCTTTGTGGAGCAAAAGCCGGTGTCCCGGTGTGAAGTACTGTCTCGCCATGTTCAGCATCCCGAGTTTTTTAGACGTCAATGTGGCTTTTCCCTCTAAATGACCCCAAAGTAGCTTAAATGTTTAGACAAAATGATTAAATTTTAGAGATTATTTTTTTTACATGATTGTTTATATAGAAAATAAATATGTATGTTATTTGGAGAGCAAAACCGTGGACAACAATCATTCAGGAAATATGAAATATTCCTTTCTCTGTTAAGGTGAACTTTCGATTACGTGTGTAATCAACGCTTATACACGTCTCGCATTCTCTCTTCGTATTCTATTTTATTCTCATCATTTAAATATTGAGTACATTAATAAAAAAATCACATTTTTAAAGACATGTATGATAGACTAGCACTTGACTGCAATCACACCTGGTGATAAAGAATTATGCAGTCTAGGATATAGCGCGTTTACCTATAACATGCCTATTGACTCTTTCTTTGAAGGTATCTAATTATCTGTCTAGTGGTTTGGTGCCAAAATGTGGGTGGAGGGAGAAAATTATGATGGTAAACAGCACACCCTTCCGAGAATGTCCGGTTAAACATCGACAAACAGGCAACTTCAGAAATGATTAGCGGCTTGCTGATGAGATCTTAAACCGATTTGGCAATTGTTTACAGTAATGTTAAATAAAAAATCATAAATCGGGCAAGTGAGAGTCAAACTCGCGGACCATTCCATTCTATCACACAACAGGTGAAAGGGAATTTTATCTAAGTTTCTATTAATTCCTAATGGATTATTAGATCCTGTTTGATGAAGAAATAGTAAAGTACGTCCCGCGATTTTCGAGATAGGTGACCTGTCCTTCACTTTTATATATTACTAGCTGCTACCCGCGACTTTGTCCGCGTAAATTTTGATGAAAAATTTTAGCGTGACGTTGTAAAGCCTATAGCCTTAGTCGATAAATGGGCTATCTAACACTTGAAGAATTTTGCAACTTGGACCAATAGTTCCTGATATTAGCGCGTTCAAGCAAGCAAACACACAAACTCTGCAACTAGTGTATACACGCACTACGCGTGACTTCGAGTCGAGAGCGGTGGCGTAGTCAACGTCACGCCAATAGATGTTTCACATCAAAAGTTGCAAAATCTATTTAAATCAGGTTCCTTAGGTGAACTTACTTTTTATAGCAGGGTCTGTCGCCTTCACCGGAACTCGTTGTTGGCGCACCCTGTGGCTTGCTGTCTTCGCTGCACGGTTTGAAAATCCCAACAGTGGGCATACATGCGCCCACCTCACCAACTCCCTAGAGAAATAACTGGGCAATTAAATTCATACCCCCTATAGTACATATCATAGTAATTAAATAATATATATAATGTATATATTGGAATTCAATATAATTAAATAATATATAAGAGTTAGCATGAAACTAGTGAGCTAGTTTCTTGCTAACTCAGAAAATCTATGAATGATTAGTAAATTTATATGTTTTAATAACTGTATTTTTGCCAGTACCGACACAGTGCTTCTGGTCATCTAGGATAATCTACGGAACCACTTATCTGATTCTAATTTATACTACACAAATACTATATTATATGACACACGGACGTCTGTTCCTAAGGTAGACTACTTAATGCCTATGTTATAGGTAACAGACGCTTGTTATACACAAATATTATTTTTGTAGAAAAATATAAATACCCACGATATACGAATACGGAATAGAACCCACGACCTTCTGATGTTACACCATTACTTTTACCATTCCTGAGCTATTGCATTAGATGAAATGTAAGAAAAAGGTGAGATGTTTTGGAACGCTGAGTTCAATTGACACTATCGGAAGCTTTGCTATAGTCAACTAAACATAGCATGGCAGGTGTGCAGGCAGTGTCACTGCCCACCGCGCCAACGAACCACACATGTGTAAGATAAAAACATTAGGGAACCCGATTATTTAAGAACTCGAAAGAGTATAGAACCACTTCAATAAAGGTTAAAAGTGTCACCTCAACATCCAAGGTGTCTCCAAAGCGTAAACAAAAATGTGGCTCGATATTGCATGACATCCAGTAACCAGTCATGTTGGCTCCTGCGATGTGACCCTGCTCCTGGGCGTTGCCGTAATGTTCCATGCGCAGACGGGTGTCCTTCCACGGCGAGTAAACACTGGCAGCGTCGCCGGCCTGCGGAAATTAACCTTAAACACTCTTTTTATATATCTTGTAAGTCATCCTGTTATATATCTTATAAGTATAGGCGACCAAGAAATTAGAGGTAGCGCCATACTTCTAGCCGAATTGGGCCGGCGCGTCCGGGTACCAGTACTTCTTACTCACATGAGATCGGCGTGAAGTGGCGGCAATGTGTTTGTACATTTTTGTCCTTGAAGACTACAAAGTACTACAAATTTTTGCAATTTTTTTTTTGTACAAAGTAACTCGCGTGAAAAAGTTGTAAAGTCCTGATTTGGGAGAGGGAACGACAGTGCTAGAAATACCTATTTTAATAATTCCTTGTAAAGCAAAAAGATAACTCGAACATACAAATAACAAAGAGCATTGGTGCCTTAAAGGTAATTAGGATATCTCCACATTGCAAACGAAGAATCTCTTTACTGTCCTACCTTAACTAATTAAATATCTTCTAATACAGCATGTTAAGAAGAAACTAGCCGCTGTGACGTATTTCAAGTACTACGGTCCAGGACGAGTTATCGTTCGGCAACATCAAGAAGCTCAAGCATTATACTTCATCATAAGCGGTGACGTCACAATCAGTCAGCTAATTTACGATGAACTGATTCAGCAACACGTCTCCGTGGATGTAGGGGTCATGCATTCTGGAGATATGTTTGGAGAAGTTTCGCTGCTTCATAATATACCGAGGACTGCCACTGTCACGACTAATGGTTAGATTTGTAAATGTACTTATA
Source organism: Charaxes varanes (assembly GCA_024363005.1). Classification (NCBI taxonomy): domain Eukaryota; kingdom Metazoa; phylum Arthropoda; class Insecta; order Lepidoptera; family Nymphalidae; genus Charaxes; species Charaxes varanes. Next base: position 1,138,971 of record JANCMC010049391.1, on the reverse strand, counting down.
TTAAAGACCCAAAATCTCCAAACGAGTATTTAGTAAATCTTTTAAATACTTGATGACGTTAAACAGTTCATCTATTGAAATGAATGAAAGATTAAAATTTGAATTTCTTAAGTGTAGTACACGTCTACTGATTTCTTGTCAAACTACATACCTACTTATTTCCTAAAATGCTGAAAGAATGACTTTACGCATAGAGAAACATTTTCGAATTGAATATACTCTTTTGCCGTCCGGAGAGGCATTGAGTTACTTTGGTGCTTATTCCGCAATTTTCACTGGGAATATTTCAAAGGTATTCATCATCATTACAGCCAGGGTACGTCCACTGTTGAACGTAGGCTTCCTCCATCAACTGACACGAATGGTGGCATTGCGCCGCTTGTATGCAACGGCTTCCTGCGACCAACATTTAGAAGGGAATTGTTTAAACGAACACTTTAAGAAAATTGTGTCACTATTCTAAATTCCATTCACTCAATTTCTCTTAAAACCTCTTGCCAAGGAAAATTTTTGCGTTGTATAACATCTCCTTGCTATGAGTTCCATCTGTACAAGTACATTCATTCCTCAATGTTTAAATCTGGTGACGCATATATTAGGCAGTGCCACTTTTTTTATTGGCAACGGAAGACATTTGTGGTTAATTTAACTACCCGCCCTTTGATTATAAAGCTCAAGTTACAACAAACCGCTCTTAGAAGGATATCTCGCATCGATATAACTTTGTCACGTATCTAAGCAACTGTTGAACCTAAAATGTTAATTGTTATTCTTACGTTATATGGAGAGTTAGTGTCTATCCTTAATATAATTATTATTAATATTGTGTGTTGGTGCACAGATCATTGTGAAATGTTAGCTCTTATGAAGGAAGACTTTAAAAATGTGTTGCAAGCTTCTGTACAGGAGCAGTGGAATGAAGTTCTTCAAGCCATGTCTGCTTTTACTTATTTTGACGCGCTTGACGAGGTGAAAATACTCAGAAATACTTGGTACTAGAAATAATATAAGTTCTCTATCGAAAGAATGTTTGAAAGCGCAGTAGGAACATATAACATTTGGGTAACCTGGGGAGGGAATTCAGGCAGTCATAACTCAAAGTGTACATTAATGCGTATAGTAAATATATATAAAAAACACATTTGTGAATCGAAAGGCACTGATTGAGTTCCACCTTCAGCAATAGGAAAAGACAATTTTGAAGCTTAATCCCATAAAAAAGAGGTATAATCAGTATGGAAGAAGTATCAACCTCTTAAAAGAATATACGACCAACGAACAGAAGAAATATATAAATGTATAAATAATAATTTTAGGTGGCTCGTCGTGAAGGTTGCATAGTGGCTAAGATGAAATCTTATGATACGAATGATACGCTCTTGGGAGATGGAGTGGGAGTGCCCAATTTTGTATACTTCATCTTATCAGGGCGGTGTCAGATGGTTGAGTCTCTGCAAGTGATAGTTACGACGCGTCTTGGCAAACATTATTATGCCTTACATGACCCTTATGTACGTACATTTGTTAGTAATAGTAGAAATATTGGGCTTAATGTAAATTATTCTATAAATACACTGAAGGGGTCTACGGGATACGATGTCCCCACTATTCCACTTGTATACAATTTTAGCACTTAATTCAGCAGACGATACACACCAATTGATTTTGCCTATCTTCCTTTTCTGAACGCAATCACCACTAAGTTAGCATTTTGGTAACACAGATTTTTTTAAAATACTAAGCATGCCAGATATCATCTTGGATCATGGTAGTGGCCTCCACGACGAGGCAAGCGAAGGGCGATGAAATTACCTTACTATCTTTTCTCGAAAGGCTTCATCGTTTTTTTCAACGTCGATTAGTTTATACCAGATAGACAAAATTCTCAGAATATGATGCTAGTAGTGAACTTATTAAACATATAAACTTTCTTTATATGTAAATTATTGCACAGCTCTTACAGTTTAAAAATTTTGAAATAGATTTCGATACTGACTCACTGATGATCATGAAAATGTACTGGGTATTTCTTTTTTCTATTTATGCTGCCATTTAAAAAATGGGAGCCCTATATCATCGTAAAGAGAAAAAAATCTTTAATATTACATTATACCTAATTAACTTACAAAAGCAGATGAATGAGGTTATTTTGTTGCGGGATCTTAGACCGTAAATCTTTATATTATAATGACTTACTTCCTTAGGTTCCCAAAGTGGAAAGTGAAGAAGATTTCGATACGAAATACTTTGGAGCATATAAAAACCTTAATAATGAGGGACGCGATTCGAAGAGCATCGATGAAAATCCGAATAGCGGAAGCAGGGGACCGTCTGTCTCATCGAAAAATAAACTTAGTTCCATTAAACGAGATATAACTTCTACGGCAACTAGATCCTCAGTAGGAACAAACGCTTCCACGATTGCAAGTGGCGATGTTGGCAGTTACGAGAGAACTTCTAAGGGAAGCGTAGACTTTGATTTAGGCGACAAATCTCGTGAGCTTCTTCAACCACCTTCCCAAACTGACCATCGGGCATCTGTCAGGTAGTGGTTTCTTTTCTGTTATGCTTTTATCGTTCTTTAATGATGCAGAGGATGTGGATGTGGGGCGAGCTAAGACATCGAGTGACATCCGTCTGAAACCATGCCGGAACCCTAACAATCCCTGCGACGACTAATATCACTCATTGACATTAATGGGGACCCACTGTTTATGTGCCTTCCGAAGCACGGAGGAAGTCAGATGTTTGCAGATCAGTGTGAGAATGGGTCACCCAACTGCGGTAATAACCATCTAATCTAACGATCGACTCAAATGGCGGCTACTGATTTAACTAGGACCTCTTCTATGGTTTTGATTCTAATGGACTTCAAAGCGCGGTTTATACGGACTTCAGTGTAGTGTACTATATGCAATGATAAGAGTCCCAACGTTGGGACAAAGTCTGCAGCGTCGGCTTTATATTTATTGCATTACACTATTTCACATATTTGAAAGATTTGCAAATGAATCACAATATTTATTATCATCATCATTGAAAGCGTTAGTCGATAAGTTTCTTGCTGGTTCTTTTCGTAGTTCAGTAGAAAATATTTGACAATTTTAAAACCATGATTCTAATTCTAAGACTGCTGTTTACAATTGTTTTGCAGACTTAGTATTCCCAATGAAGAAAAAAAAGATGGCGTTGGTCCACCGCTTCCACAGCAAAAGATTCAAACATATTTCATGCAGGTTTATAAAAATATTTGTTTTGTACTATCAGTAACCCTTCAGAAATACGAAATTCTTACATAATATGGAATGAAGGTGCTTCCCGCCAACGCAACGGATGTTAATGCGATTTCCACGAATAAACAGTGATTCAAAGAGATTTACATCTATAAACCTATATGGTATAGAAGATAAAAGCTACGAATTTCATAGATTTGTAACGTGATGTCGTAAAAATCACATTTATTGGCTAAACCTTACGAGATAGATCGAAATAATGTAGGATAACCCACAATAACTATTTTTATCTGTTAAGCTATTTTAAATAATTCCGTAATCTTTATCCAATTAAATACGCTAGTTGTAAATTCTATGCAGATTAAAATTGCCCATTATCTTGGCATATAATTATGAAAGATTTATAATGCAATTCTGTCTCTATCCCTCTTTTCACTAATTTATATCTGCCTCTCACCTAACTTTCGCCTCGCCCTGTCACACTTTTCGTAACGCTCTCGACACGTATTCACAAGCTTACTCCCCAAGTCATGCGTGCGTAAAAAAGTTTTACTTCAAAAAAATTAAAGACACAAGAACTTATAACATTGACAAGTATATTTTTTTTCAATTTGGGTTGACTTTTTTAGGTTTGTCAATTTAATCCCGGGTCCACTTTTGGGTTTGGAGAAAACATGCGCGACCGGCGCATAGTGGCCCTAACGCCTGTAACCTGCATGCTGCTACCCATGATATGGCTTCTCCAGCGCAACACTGCTAACATCTGGTCCAGGATACAGCATTATTTGGAGAAGAAAGTAAACTTACTCACTAATTCTCTTTCCATATAAGATAAGGGACCGTAAGAATACACCATCACTGGTCCTTTTTAATGGATTGTGTTAGCTTAGGGTCATTGTTTACTTTATCATCTTTGTTATATTGGCATTATTGTGTATGTCATTGAACTCCGCCAAAACTGGTTGACCAGTTTTGATGAAAAGTTTGAATGTGTTTTGTGTGTTCCTGGGTGGTTTGGATTTAGAATTCAATGTGAAAACGGGTTTCAGAATTTTATTTTTCGCTTCTTGTCGACTTGGGAGCATGATTTGTATAAACCTCTTTTTCTTAGAACTACGCAATTATCTTATTCATTAAAACTTCACAGAAATGTTGTTTGAAATTGTATTGTTGCATTGTTATACATTGAAGCACTGTTTTTTTTATTTTCACATAATAAATTCACCAATCAATAAGTTTCATATTAAATGATTGGATCAAAGAGATACTGGCTGAAAATAAAAAACGGTTGAATGATTCCGAAAAATCAACAAATGGCGCGCATTTTATACCATTGTAAAATTTTGATAGTTTTTATTTAGCAAGAAAAGTTTAAAAAATGGAAATAGATAGCGATGTAGCTGAAAGAAAAGTAAATTACGCACCTTGCTTAAAGGAGTAATTAATGCACTCGTGATAATTTAGTGTCCTTGCTTTCTAACTCACCAGCATTAATAACTCACTTTGCGGCACAGAAAACTTTCAAAGTAGTTTTGGGTACTGACTACTTAGAGAAACACTGTGGATTTAATAGCGGACAGTTGTTTAAAAATCATATAAATATTGCTACTATGTCAGTTGCTCACGCTTATAAGTCTCTCTTAATGAACTCTACGCAAAGACTGACTCTACTAATCTCGTGTTCTTCCCGCCTAAGTTGGTAAATGGCGGCAACCAATAAGCACTTAGCCATCAGTCACCTCCGTATATGGCAGTGTTGCCAACAAAAGACACTTTGGTCTTTATTTGTTCCAGATACCCACCAAGAAGCAGCTCTTCAAAGAGTTCGTGTCCTCTCGCCGATGGCAGGAGTTCAAGGACGTATTGGTCGAAGACGTGGTATATTTCTACCTAAGTATAATGGCAAAACAGATAACATCAATCTGCAGCTTCATATTTGGAGCTTCAGACAAAAAATAGAACCAGAACATATAGGGTACTTCCTTCCCGTTGACCTTGAATCATGAAATTTGGCAGCAAGCTACATCTTGTAGCACAAGTAAATGAAAATGTCCGAAAACTGTAAATATGTTGTTGCAACAGTGTTTGTTGTTCTATTTTTCTGTCGGTCGAGGCCCTTTTTCTCAGAAACGCGTACAGCTATAGAGTTGAAATTAGGACCAAAGACTAATAATAGGTCTTTGATCCCTTTGAAGCGGTGTAAAAATCTACCCTCTAAGTATATGCAATTATAAGAAAATACATTCGAAAGGTGTATTAAAAGTCTAAGGCCAATTTGGGATAAAGCCATATCTTGAAGTACAAGTATAGGAAAAATTCCGAAAACCGTAAATTTGTAGCTACATCTAGAAAAAATGAATTGATTTTGTCAAAATATGTTACGAAAAGTTTCGGTCTTAAAATAACCTTGTAAAATATTACGTGATGGTACGGACCCCTTAGTGAGCGAGTCTAACTCGCACTTGCCTGGTATTTTTGAGCCTTTTCCAAATTTGAAAAATGACAAAAAACATTTTCAGATAAATGCAAAACCAAACCATCCTTTTTATATTCAGTAAATTGTGTAAAACTAGCGTATGTTGTTCTCCAAGGTCCAAACTACCTCTACACCGAAATTCATCAAAATTGGTTAAGCGGTTTAGGCATGAAAACGTAACAGACAGAGTTAAATTAACACTTATCTATACAGGTTGACTTACACTTACGATACACAAGGACCTGATATTTGATGATCATATGTGACGGAAAAAAATTAAATATAAATATCTATTAACATCACTTATTCACTTATTTGTTTTATGAGTATAGCCAAAAAAAAATATTTATTTACACGATATCAATTATCGCGTTTAATTCTGACTGACAGCCCTTATTAAAACTTTTTTTTTAATGACTGAACAGTTTTTCACGCTGGAAATTGCATTTACGGACTAACTTTTTCGTATAGCAAATTAACCTCAGAACGTAGGGCCACACTTTAACTAATTTTAAGAAAATTATGGTCAAAACTTAAGTACCTAATTTTATTACATAATTATAACGAGAATTCATTATCTTATAAAGACAGAGACTATTCTAACATCAAACATACAGTAAACAGGTATTTTATACTACTAAACATGTGATCCCAGAGTATGTTTCTTCTTTTTCGTTTATTAACCTATCTATTAATTATTTTATAATAGCAACAATCTAATTAACCATTTCTTTAAAATCACCTAGTCCTACGCTAGGATTTAAGGTGATCATTTTATGGCCTCCACGATACAGGTTTCCCTAGTGCAGAGTCCGCCAGTAAACAATTTGCTACACGGTCAATATGCAAACAAATTGTGTGCGTTTGTTGAAATAAATAAATTTCAATAGAGTACTGAGTGTCCTGAAGTACTCTTAAGTGTCCCACCAGTCACTCTGTTTTATTTGTACCGTAATGGTTTTATAGGTGACGGCTGCGCTGCATTTAACAAGAACTGCGCTGTTGGTATCCAGGCGAACGTGACCCAGATCGTCTAGTTCTTTTTATCGGAGCATCAGGATTAGCACCTAAAACTAGGCTCACTACGTGACTTTTTTGATTTGAAGTCTATAGTGGCGAGGGGCGCAAAGTTCTATCACTGGGTTCCAGGCACTTGCTAGTGGGAAACCATCTTCGCGATTAAAGTTTTTGTGTTTGCGAATTTCAATCGGTTCACGAACTAGCCTAGGTATGTAGTGCCGGTCAGTGGATAGAACCTGTGGCTTGTGAAGTTCTAACCAGTGTTTTACACCACTTTGTAGAATATGTTCGGCGATCGCAGATTTGTTCGGGTCGTTACTTTATGTCGCTTTAATGTGTCAGTGACGCGTGTTGTTATGGACCTCTTCGTTTGTCCTATATAGGAACTTCCACAGCTGCAGTTTACCTTTCAAACGAAAAAAAAAATCGGTTCACAATTGACGGAGAAATTGGTGAATATAAATAAAATGACGAACCCATTGAATGATTTACTTATTTATCTTTTAATACAATTCGATAGCTTACATTAAAATAATTCGCGCCCTTAAGCCTAAACGGCTTGTCTGGGCACTGCAAATTCTTCCCAAATACCATAATCTACCTCAAACTATGTATCTGCGTGTTATAAAACCTAATAACAAGTAATAACATTTGGTGAGGCTTCCGTGACGTCACGCTTAAGGTTATGCTTGAAAAACAGCGCTGTGCATACACTGCAGCATTTATTCTGAAGCATAGACCTTTTTGGTACAGTGGACCCCACACGGAAAATCTTGAATTTGTCGTCTCTTTTTATTTGTTTTGTGCTCATAATATTAGTCCTTTTGTTAATTTAATTTAGTGATATATATTTGTTAGTTTTTAGATTATTAATTTCTGTGATAGGTTTACTTACCAAATAAATAGTTTATTATTATTATTCATAAGAGAATCTACATCGAAGATGCATATTCAAATAATTTAAATTCGCTTTATTTACATATCAAAAACAGGTGTTGGATTGATATTTGGTTAAAAATAAGTAATGTATTTGTCGGTGTCGAAATTTTTACCAAGGTCGCGGTTTTATTTAAACACAGCAAAAAACCAGGTCAAAAGTATTGTCAGGGTCTTTTAAAAATGAATTGGGTGCAGCTTCGAAATATACTAAGAGGTTGAATTTTTACAACTTCAAGGGATAACTGACGTCAGTATTTGGTACAGTTTTTGGATTTTTTCCTTTACTCCTGCTACTCATTCTAGGTCAACGGAAAGGTTGTGGATCTCTTTGCAAATGTATGGAAGGATTCTACGGAGAATACATCATGAGGATAGCGTTAGAAGCGTGGGATGGACGTGATGGAGGTATATCGGTTGGGGGCAACAAGATCAGCAACCTCCTATACGCAGATGACACCGCACTGTTTGCGTCCTCTGAACAGGATCTGGCTGAACTTCTTGGTAGAGTGGAGTCGTGCGAGTGAAATGGTGGATGGGTGCTCTCGATCAACATGACGAAGACCAAAATTATGATAGTTGACCGAGCTGGACTTTTCGTGAGAACAGGAGAACTTACAAATTTCAACCAGATTACCAGAGACTTATGCAAAAAGAAAAGAAAGCGAGGCTTCTTTTTAAGGGTATATTATTCTGGGTGTGCCAGCCAGTCTTTAATTCCAATTTGCAAAGGTCCTAGGTTATCGGATCTATTTCGGGATGCTCCTGCATGTAAAGGTATTGCTCGGTCAGAAATTTGGCTTACGAACCTTGACGCTTAGCAGTGGAATGGGACAGTTTATGCCCAATAGAGAAAGTGAGATTGAGAAATGTGATGTGTGTTGTTATTTCTATATATTACACCACATTATGGCAAGTTGTGTTAAGACCAGTGAGATCGGCATTACTTGTTACTTCTGTCTACAATAAGAAACTATTCAAGGTCTAGTCAACCTCTTTGTGAACGGACCTAGGTGTAAAAATATTTCGAAATTAATCCGTATGCGTTTGTACACAAGACATTTGTTTCCATGTGGAACAGGATTTTAATTTATATATATAAGTGCCTGCATTAAGACACGATTGAATATGTGGTGAAATTTGTTGAAATAGTCAATCTATTTTGGATACTTGCAGTCAAAAGAGAGCAATGAACAAATGAGAAATATGCGTGTATTTAGTTGCAAACAAATCGACGATAACGGATGGTTATTGAACAATTCAAGTTTTTCGGGAAACCGTATAAAACTAATTTAACAGGTTAAAACATCAAACAGGTTCCTTGATTTTTAAAGAATTTACTATTATTTTATTACTTCTATTAACATATTTATCACATTTTTGAATATATTCATAAAAAATAAGCATTGAAAAATACATTAACATAAAAAAGACGTTCAAAACGAGACATAAGCATGAGCAAGCGGAAGTCAGGGGTTCAGAAAGTGGATCCTCGTTATGTGTGTGTGTGACAGTACTGCTTCAGAACATGAGCTTTTTGAAGCAGTACTATCACACACACATGGCTTTTTGCTTAATATCGAAGCTAAAAGTACTATATGGTTCTCGAGGCTGCCTACCAGTTGATACTGAATATAATTTTATTATTCCCTTATTCATGGTTACTGCTATTTGATGCATCTCAGTCTTATTTGCATTTATAATGATGCGCCCATTATAGTTCTCGCGAACTTGCCTCAATGAAGTTTTGGTAGAAGTTGCTTGTACTTCGCACTTCGTACGTAATAATGCACTTAAGGTTCTCCATTATCTTGTCTCCACGTCTATTTCTACAGAAATGAAACTATTTAAAAATGGTAAATAATTTTAAATTACGAATCTCTATCTATGGCAGAATAGAATATAAAATTGCACTTAAACCATTTTCAAATTTTGCACATAAATTATCAGGGGTATAGAGGCATAAAAGAAGGGAGTCCTATGCCCGGCAGTGGACGATTGAAGGTTGATCATTGTTAGCAGGTGGCGGTTTGCCGTAAAGTCCTACTTACAGCATGACGAGCTGTGTCATTGCTTGCTCCCTCTGATCTTGTAATACGTAGTTTACTTTGTTAACCTAATCCGGAACATGTCAATAAATCTGTATAGCTTCCATTGTCTTTCAATAACCTGCTACGTCATTAAGGGCTGGCAGCGCATCTGCTGGCCTTCTGGTCGTGCAGATGTCCATGGGCGCCGGTGGGCACTTCAGTCTGAGACTGCTGCCTGCTCGTCTGCCCCCTTGTAACATAAAAAAAAAAATAGATTCCCAATCTATTCATGGGTAATCCGCAAAGCAATGGTTGATCGTATCAACAAGTCCAAATTACAGGGCCGTATTCTGTAAGTGCCCGAATTACAGACGGGCGGACTATAGACAACTGTTGCTACCTTACCGGGCGAGATTTCTTGCATAAATAGATTTGAAAATACATCGCACCTGTGACTAATACAGATTCAAAGCAATTTAATTTGTTTTCACAAAGTATCGCCTAGTTCTATAAGAGACAAGTGCAGACTACAAGGTCGTATTCAATAAGTGCAAATAATTACGGACGGCACGCGTCACGGCGGCGCGTGGCTCTCCGGGGCCGGCGCGTCGTTGTGCCGTTATTTATGAATATGGTAACGCCAAATATTGTCGCCACGCGCCCGCCCGTGTGCGCACGCTCTTATGGCTTTCGTGATGAATAGTCAATGAGCGGATGATGACTTGTGGCGATGTATCTGTCATTGTCATCGGGGGTATCACGGATTTTAGTCTCTGGCGTCTTCGGAAGTTGGTTTCTTTACATAATTCGTGTCTTAAATACTCTTATCGCTTCAATAATTAAGTCACTAAGCAGATGATGACTTGTTGTGATGTATATATCTGTCACTTCATCTAGGGAGATACACAACTCGCTCAAAAGTGTCATGCGCTATTGTTATGTCGGAGCCAGACATAGCTCAGTTTCCTTATTTTTGTCCTTGAAGTCTACAAAGTTCTATAAAACTTTGTGATGTTACACAAAGTCCCCGGCCACACTACATGATCATTGTAATGATCATTCAAATGAAGCTATGTCTGGCATTACTGAGATCTTGTATGCGGATGACATATGTTTTGTATAGGAGTAACCAGAGGGCCTGCAACAGTTAGTGCCAAATTTTTACAAGTTGTGCCGCAAATTCGATCTGAAGATGTCAAAAAGACGGAGGCGATGTCTCTAGACATCGATGGTCACATGGATCTTTCCATTAAGCTGGGTGAAGACGAGTTGAAGTAGGTTAATAAATTCAAAAGGCAAGCGCAAGCATGGCGGATAGCTCCTTATATATAAAGACTTGTTAAAAAAAAACAGACAAGAGTGCGGCATATTACCAGCTCAGTTGGAGAAACAAGCTGCTAAACGCCCGGAATAGAAACCAAAACTAATGATTTTGAAATTAGACGTCGCACTGAACTCAACGCTAAGCGCGACGAATTCAATGCCCGAACACCTGTGGCTATCAATTACACATATACTAATGGTGTGCTCACATTATCACTGTGTCAAAAGACATTCCAAAAGTAAATTGGCTGCATAAGCCACATGCGAACACACCATCGCCAGCAACAAGGACCCCCGTTATATTACACTAGCTTTTACCCGTAGCTTCGTTCAGATATACATGTCAATAGATCATATTACTAATAAAACACAATTACAAATATTCTTTAAAAAGAAACAAAAAAAAGTGTTTTTTTTTTTTTTTATGTTACAAGGGGGCAGACGAGCAGGCAGTAGGCACCGAAGTGCCTACCATCGCCCATGCCTTTACATGCAAAACAGCGTGTATAGCAAACACGCAAGTTCTTCAATATCAGCCTCACAGTACGTGGTTGCGTTTGAGTTTACAATAAAATTATAACATTAATGGAGGGGCGTAAGTTTTAAACTGAACGCACTATAAACTACTTATTTGTTATCCTTTCTTCCTTCAACAGAGGCCTATGCCTTCCCCAATGATTTCCACCGGGATCGATTTTGTATGAGTGTAATCCGGCTTCCCGCGACCCTAACTGCACCATTGATCCACCGTGTAGACAGGCTTATAAGACGATATTTAAGAGATAAGAAAGCTTGAAGACATGTTTGACGATTCGGAAGAGCTCCTATAAGTCTATTTGAATAAAATATCATTTGTTTTTATTTCTTATACAAGAGACCCAATACTAGCCAGACGTTGAATCTAACCCACCCGATAGAGTTGCTGATCTTGGTTCCTGTGTGCCATCATTACGTGCGATTCGTTTTCACTTGGACAATTAGCTCATACCAATATATAGGACCGAGCACGAACGCTCGGTATATTTAATAAAGGGGCTAGCGGACAGTTAGTCCACCTTCGGACCGTCAACGCTTATGGATGACTGTCCTACCTTTGAAAACCGAGTATTCAATATGTCATCTGGGAATCATACCGACCCCCAGCCATATGGTGGATTGGTAGCGATCAATAATTCAGTAGCCAATGAACACGTGGAGATGATAAGATTTCTTTTCTTTCCTATTTTGTACAATTAAGTCGCGCAGATGTGTTTTTATATGTAAAAATAAACCTTTGTCATGTTGTACTACCATATTATAGGGTTACAATAAGTACTAAATGTTTATATAATAGTTTTGTTAAATAATATTGTAACCTGTTGTGGTTGCCTAATATAATTTTAAAAAAAAAGATGCGCGCCGGAGTCAACTATTCTTTTTTATCATACATTTTTCTGATTAAGTTGGGATTAGAAAAACATAAGCTATTCTTTTATTATCTTTCCAGAAGAGTTTTAATGGTCAGGTGTAATATGAATCGCAAAACAACACGCATGATCAAGCATCGAGACGAGACGAGTCAACTTTAAGTACTACGCTAAGAAACAGTGCCATTTCTGTTCATTGCTGGCTTACATCTGTAGACACGCAGCGATGGTCTGACAGAACAGAATGGAAGCTATTGCAGCACACGGGTCTGCAACGATCGCTGTAGGTACAAATACAAGAAAGGCATTATTAATGGCCGCGCTTTCGCAATCAGATGTAAATCTAAATCGTTCGGAGACCATTACTGTCTGGTAAACAAGTACACACTTATAACTGAGTGTTATAGATTCGCCCCTATTGTTACGGACAGATGATACAGGAACGGTATGGCGGCGTCTTCGATCGTGGACGCCGTCGGATGGACTGATCCTGGCTGGCACTAGTACGTAACATAGTGGCAGTGAAGGTGAGTGTCAGTGATCACTATAAAGAGCGCGCTCCTAAACCTACACCTGGGTCACAAGTCCCGGGCGCTGCCCTAGGGCATTCTAAAATTATGAATGTGGATTAATTTATTTGTTATACTTTTAATTGATTATCGTGAAATTTTAACCATAAATTGTCAGGAGTATATGAAAAATGCCATTAGTATAATGAAATAATGTTTATATCGGTATCACCAAAATCTACATTCCTGCAAGGAACGTAGCGGGGCAACGCTAGTTAACAATACATTTGCTAACTCTCCTGACCAACTCTCGTATAGGTCCATTCCATTTGGCTAAGTGCCCCATTCTCCCCTCCCCCCCACTGCAGCCGCACTACTATAAAATATAATATTCGTGAGAAAGCGTCGATTAGTACGAAGCCGAATGAACCAAAAACAAATTCCGTGTTTGCGCGTCGGGGCGTTCCGTAGAGAACCATTTTAGCGGTTGGCGTACACTGCTATCTATATGGAAGGCTAGCTGTTTCCCGCGTCTTCATCAGCGTAAAATTGAACCTGCAAGAGCCCTTCAGTTGTATCGGGTCGGAATAAACGGAGCAGGCCATTGAATTCGCAGAGATACTGTATGAAGCAAGAAATTTCTAAAAAAGCCCTCGGTCCTCCTTTTAACCCTGTTATATACACAAATATTATATTTACTGTAACTACAACTTACCATCATGTAACTCTTGGGGATTCTTGGATGACTCTGACCTGTGGTGTTTGTGTGGTGCAACTCTCTCCAGAAAATGGACCATCTTTTATAGTGTCCTTCCTACGCCGTCACCTGTACGCGGGAGGACTTGATGCCACAGAGGATGTTTTTCGCGTCGCTGAGTTTTGGGACGGAACTGTTTGATGCGCCATCGACACGACATGTAGAAGAAGACCATCATGTAATATTAAACTTGTGTTATATTAACCCTGCGCACAATGTTCCTTGATAGTTGTTATCCAGTTGAAGGTTGTAACACTACTGACCCTGTCCATCTGCGTGTCATTGTATTTATAAACAACTACCCTCCTTTATCTATACAATATAATCCCTATCATCGAGGAGATATTTTGTTTTATGTTACGAAGGACAAACGAGCAGGCGATTCACATGAGTGACTATGTTACAAGGGGCAAACGACAGCGTCTCTGTGACTACCGGCGCTCATGGATATCTGCACCACCAGAAGGCTTGCAAATGCGTTGACGGCCTTTAATGACGAGATTAGGCCACCGGGAAGTCTCATAAACTTTACGAAACGCGACAAAAACACCATCACTTGACGTGACAGCATTCCTGCCGCTTCACGCCGATCTTATGAGACACAGATACTGATATCCGGACGCACCAGCCCAATTCGGCTGCAGACTAAAAGGACTGCAAGCGTGGCATTATCTCTGATAGACAGGAGTAAATGATAGAGATGGAGTAAGAGGAGAGGAAGGCACAAACACTAGCTTCAGCCCGCGATTTCATCTGTGTCGTTTTCTTCGGCTTTCATACAAACTTTCAATCCCTAATTCCCGCCTGACGTCATACCCGAAATCCCCACAATCTCTACAAACTCTCTACTAATATCACTCAATGACATTAATCAGAAGCCATTGAGTTTCTTGCCTTCCGAAGCACGAAGGAGGTCGAGTATATGAAAACCAGTGTTAGAATTGATCACCCATTTACAACCGACCGCGGTAAGGCATGCTTGATCTAGCTATCGACTCAAATGTCGATCCGGTCTAGTAGCAGGGACCGCTTAGGTTGCAGAAGAAATGACTATGGGGTGATTTAAGACGACCCACTGCGGGCTGACGTCATCTCCTGAACCTCCGCAATCCCCAGAATCTCACGACTTTTGTCATTATCCATCGCCCAATGTTTTACGCATTCCGAAGCATGGAAGAGATTGGACATTAGAAAACTATTGTTAGAATGGGTCACCCATCTATCACCCGGTCGCGGCAAGCTCTGCTTAACCTAACGATCGACTCAAATGCCGACGACTGATTAGGCTACGATCTACCTTTCATTTGAAAGATCATTTTTATAACTTAAGAGTAATGACATATTATTTGTAATCTTACGCGCATAAACTGTGTCTGTGTGTGTAAGTTAAGTTCCTTATGTATATGTATGCGTGTGAGTTACGTTCCTTATGTGCTCAAGTTGTGTAAGTTATGTTCCGTAAGTTGTCTCATGGAACGTAACTTACACGATATAAAAAAAAACAAAATAAAATACGTCTGAATAAATACTGGTTAAAGTTCTCTAAACATACATGTTACGTTCCAAGTTAGCTGGAGTAACAATTTCTGAATTGCTCTCAAAGATGATACTCGGGTGTAGAGCTGTGTGCAAGGTTACGATCAAAGCTTGAGATAAGTATTTCAACTCTGTTTAAATACAGTTTATTTTTATTTACTTAGGTCTGCTAGCAATTTATACGCAAAAGTGAATAATATTTCTCAAATATTCGTTCTTAAAAGCTATGTACAATTCGCTTGAAAGCAAACACCACATGCTGGGCAAACGCGCGTCAGACTCGTGCAGTAAGGGTTCTATAGCGTCACTTAATACTGTTGTAATGTAATGTTCTTCTAAAATTTGTACTTTTCACAATCATTTCTTTAAATTTGACAATATCACCGCAGTGTAACTATAAATTTACGGTTTTCCGATTTTTTCCTGTAGATGTACTTCAAGATACTTCTTGCTAAATTGTTAGATTTTAGGTCAACGGGAAATGTCATGGGAAACTTAAATGACCATAACATCTTTAGATTATTGTTGATTTTTTACACAGCTTCAAGGAGCAACAGATCTCATCTCAGTATTTGGTATTAATGTGAACTTCTTAGCTGTACGCGTTCCTGAGAAAAAGGGTCTTGACGGAGAGACGGACAGACGTATAATGAATTGATCTTATAAACGATCCTTTTTTCCGTTGGAATTACGGAACCCCAAAAAACCATTACATTTTAAGACTTTTTTATGTTACAAGGGGCTAAAAGAAGGCAGCAGGCACGTAAGTGCTTATTGACTTCCATGGACATCTGCACGACCAGAAGGCTAGCAGTATTAATTTTCATGTCACGTTGTTTGTCCGCGATGAACTCATAGGTTACTAAACCTATTTTAATAAAATTTGCACCCCATTAATCGGGTCTCACTGTATTACGTGCCTTCCGAAACACGGAGGAGGTCGGATAAAAAATATAAACCAGTGCTAGAATGGGTCACCCATCTATCACCTGGTCGCAGCCAGAGTAACTTAACTTAGCGATCGATTCAAATGCCGATCACTGATTAGGCCACGACCTCCTCTTTCTCGTCCTTATATGTGTTTAGTAATAAAATTATCTATATCAACGTTGCAACAACAGTATACGTAAGTAACCGAGCTGGCGCCGCGGTGGGACCTAATGCGATTTTGATTGGCGCCGCTCAAATACTTTCACTTGCGCTCGTGACTTCATGCCTAAGCCGCAAACGTTTTATTACTAACATCCATTTGAAGTCGTAAGAATAAATAGACACGAAATAATAGATCTAGAGATGTAGAATTCCAGAAAAATGACAAAATAAATCTTGATTGGAAACAGAGTTACATCACAAATTACAAAGTTACGACTATATTTGATAAAAGATGCAAAAACTAATTTGTCTCCTGTGTCTTAGGTAACAGACTTAGTAACTTATAAAACTGATCATTAAATAATAGAAGACAAGATGAAATTTAAAACGTCTAAAAATTTAATTGAATTAGCGTGAAGGTGTATCATTCAGGAGTAATAAATAGTTATTTGTGTTCATGGGACCGAAACGAAATTTTGTTTCCTGAGGGTGTGATTTTGAATTCAGAGCGAAGCGAAGGATCCTATTGTAGAATCCCGAACGCAGCGAGGGTTACTAAAGTAGAATCTGGAGCGTAGCGAAGCATTCGAAATATGCCACCCGAGAACAAAATATTTTGGCCCCGAGTCACACACATTAATTGTCATCACGGCTGTGAGAAAAAGTACGAGTACCTTCACATACCTTCTGACATCGGATTAAAAGTGAAAGTTAAACAAAAGAAACGATAGTTCTATAAGCCACACGATTGAAGTAAAATTTCTTAAACTCCACCTATATGTATGTATACATTTCGCAGGCAGTCTAACTCAGTAGAACTGTCGAAAGACGATGTAAAACTCCGACCCCCTTCCGAAAGCTTCTTGTATATAATTATGTATAAACATTCCCAAGTCAAGAATACGTATAGAAGTTTTAGGCACTTCAATAATCTTGAAAAAGTTAAATTAAAAACTAATTTGAAAATTAATTAAAAAGTTGACAATTCCTGAAAGAAATATTTATAGCCTTATGAGGGACAGAGATAGTATTGGTTTGGTTTGTTTGATTGTTTAGAATATGTAGAGAAGTAAATGCTATACATACTTATTACATTTAACCTTCAAGCGAGCGACTCCAGAGCTCCAACCTAACAAATCTGACAGAAGCATAAATGCGGACCAATCAGAAAGGATAAAACAAAAAACTCCATGCGAACAAAAAAATATTTTGCCCACGCTATCCCCGGTCAAAAAATATTGACAAACTATGAATTTTTAACTAAATTGCAGTACAGCTTTGCACAGGCTTGATCGGCGTGTATAATTTTATTGCACCTGCTACACTCTAAACCCGGTGATTTTTTCGTTTTCGTATATAGTATTTATGTATGTATATATACATATATTGTTAAGAAAAGAGTCTTGTAATTCATTGAAGCAACTTTAGTGAAGTAAATGCTTCGCTAAGCTGTCCACAGGACGACATGAGACCCGCATTAGTCCGGCGCAGGTGGTAATTTCGGAAGTGTAGTGAAGCGTTACCCAACCCGAGGGTTGTTATTTTAGAGTCGGTTCGGGAAAGCTTTGTATAGTCCAGCTTGCATTATTGAAGTAAACAAGCGATTACCAAGTCAAAATTAATTAATTTTTTACAATTTTTTATTCACTTATGATATAGCAACACACTTAAACATTAGACGGGCACAGGAAATTTAAATTAGTGATAATTATCTTATACATAAAATTACGTCTTACGTAAAAGAATTTTGTGATATCAGTACATGATAACAAAAGTCATAGTAGGGGAGGCATCGATGCTAAATTTGTACACTAAATCGTTGTGGAGTTCTATTGGATTACGTTAATTAAGTGCAGAAACGAATAAAAGGTTATAGTTAAGGCTAGGTCATGTTGTTCAGAATGCCTGGAGCGTGGTTTTATGGAGCACATGATGGTTTTAGATACATTGCCTTGATAAATTCATCAGATTATAACTTGTTCGTAATCCTTAAAGTAGTTCTTTAACAATAATAATAATAATAAACGTGCTCCAATATTTGACAAGCGATTAACGGACTTTTTTTACAACTTTGTGCCTGTCTATTTTTCTTATATCACGCTGAATTCGTCATATATTTAAAATATAAGCTTATATCTATGTAATAAACTTACCTCATAGTTTTTATAAGGGTTCTAAAGAACCCCACTATATTAAGAGTTCATATTTGGTGGGGGTACGTTTTAGAGTACAAGGACTCTCCCTATACAGTTTTCTGACGCGCTCGAGAAAATCTCAAAATTCCTCTTGGGCTCCCTATCTATCAAGGGAAATGGGTATTTATCTATGTATATAAATTAATTAATTTAATTCTGGCAGGTCAGAACGTTGTCTAGGTGATGCGGTGCAAACGATGTCTCAATTCATGTCGTGCCCTGTTTGCTTTAACACCTGCGCACATCAGACACAGCAATTGATGTGGCCACTTTCTGGGACGCTACTGTATGACATCTAATTTTATGAAGTTAGCTATTGAACCAGAAAAAAGAAGAATATTTAACTTTCTTCTTTGCATTTAAACCTTTTATCTTTTACTAGTTGTTACCCGCGAATTTGTCCGCGGAAAATTGGATGAAAAATTATAGCGTGATGATATACGTATAGCCCATAGCCTTCCACGATAAATGGGCTATCTAACACTGAAAGAATTTTTCAAAACGGACCGGTAGTTCTAGAGATTAGCGCGTTCAAGAAAACAAACAAATGGTTCAGCTTTATATATTATTATGGATGAACAAAGAAATCTACAAGACTCTCTTCTATTATTTTCTAGGACGTTCACTTAGTACCTCTTTCTTACATAAGATCGGCGTGAAGTGGCGGCAATGCTGTCACGTCAGGTGATGGTATTGTTGACGCGTTTCGTTCGGTTTGTGAGACTTCCCGGTGGCCTAAACTCGTCATTAAAGACCGGCAACGCATCTACTTGCCTCCTGGTCGTGCAGATGTCCATGGGCGACAGTTGGCACGTAGCTGCCTGCTCGTTTGCCCCTTTGTAACATAAAAGAAAGCCTATAGTCTGCTTCGATAGATGGGCTATCTAACACTGAAAGAATTTTTCAAATCGGACCAGTACTTCCTGAGTTAGCGCGTTCGAGCAAACAAGCAAACAAACTCTTCAGCTTTATATATTAGTATAGATGTATAGATTTTGATTGCAATTTTTATGTTTTATTGTTTACATACACAGAGCGTAAAGCGAAAGAGGCCGAGGCGGCGATGCGTGAGATAGCACGCGCGGCTCGCGAGGCGCACCGGCGCAGCGCGCAGTTCGCGCCTCCGTGCCACGTGCCGGGTAAGTAAGAAAGGTGAAGCGTAACGAGATATCTCGTTCGTAGTTAGTAACTGAATAAATATGAGACTCAGGTACTTCCCCAGTTCGATTAAAGCAGTCTAGATTATTTTCCGCATAGGATTGTGTTATAGATTAAAGGGTTAAGGTATGAAGTCGTGACCTAACCAGTGGTCAGCATTTGATTCGGCTAGGTTGAGCGGGTTAAACAGTTGTCACTAGTACCAGGTGATACGTGGGTGACCAATTGCAACCAAAAAAATTTCATAAAAAAAATTAATTTGCCGTTTTCTTTAAATTTTTGCTTTTATTTTTAAAGTATGTAACGTCACACCAAGAGGGGGTTTCGAAAGTATGGCAAAGTGTGACAAAGACAGGGGGGGGGGGTTTAAAAAGCTTTTATTCACCCCAACCATAGAGCGTCCATTTACCAAAGTGACGCCCATATCTCATCACGGAAATGGCTGAAAAAGCCCGAAAAAGTCCGAAAAGTAAAGAACCCTATTCACTCAGATTATCTCAATGGACAGTCTTACTGACCACTTTTCGTCGTGCGGTCGTTCACAAGTGCTTACACATTTCTTCTATACCTTCCCTTTTTTAGTGTCGGATATTTTATACAATAGTATGATATAATAGCAGCCGTACAAATTATAAACACACCATAAATTTGCAGCTGACAAACCACCAAATAGAGAAGCGGTGCTGGAGTGGTTCAGGACTCAGGAGCTGAAGCGAGGGGTTGGCTTAGACGAGAACAACAAACCGGTCGACTGGTTTCACGGTACTTTTTTTTAAATTATTTTATATTTATTGGTATATATATTATATAGTATTATATTGATATATGAGGAGGTCGTGGCTTCGAGTCGATGGCTAGGTTTAATTGCTCTTTCTGCAATTGGATGATAGATTAGTGACCTGGTTTATATTTGATATCCGACCTCCTCCGTGTTTCGGAAGACACTTAAAACAGTGGGACCCGATTAATGTCACTTTGTGATATTAATCGTAATTAGAGGTAGCGCCATGCTTGTAGCCCTGTTACCTATAACACAGGCATTAAGTTGTCTACCTTAGGAACAAACGTCCGTGTGTCATATAGTCCTGTACATATTTATTTATTTATACTTAATTATAAAACCGGTCTTGTCGTTTGCTTATGAGTTGCACGATGAGATATCACTTTTGTTAGTAGTTGCGTTATTAATGTATACTTGAATATCGTATTATTATTTTTTTAATGTAATTCCATACTGAGGAATGTCCAATCTCCCCATACACTTATTACAGTTTCTGGATATGAAGCTGTATTCACTTTGCTGTATAAATTGATATTAAATCAATAATAATAAATACCTTATACTGTTACCAACCCAACCCAACCAGACTCTACTTTTCGAGTATTCAAGCAAGTATAGTGAGAAAAAATATATACAATTCTGTTACTTGAATATTACACGATTTACCACGAAGAGATGACAAGGCTTTAAAGTTTAAAAGATTTGAAATTCCTTCATGTTTCTTGATTAAATGAATGTCTCTAAACAAATTGGCTCCGTCTCTCTCTGGGTAAAAAAGAAATTGGCTCTTTACCTCCCGTCCAGGTGTGTCCCCACCCACTCGCCTGAACCCTTCTTCCATTATAGTTCCTATTTTTATCGGATGATGGCTGGATTCTGATGGGTCTAATTAGAGCTGTAAAAAACATAAATCATGATTGATCTCCTAAGAAATCAAAGCATTTTATCAATACGTATAATACATATAATTGGAAGTGTCTGTTTGAAGAGTTGATTTTGTTTAAATTTTATTTACATTACTATATGTATATTCTACATTTATAACAAAAATTCAACTTTTAAAAAAATGTGTCTGTCCTTCTGCTTTGTTTTCTGTCTGGCTGTATGTTTGTTCCTTGTAATCTCCGAATCAGCTGGACCGATTTTGACAGGACTTTCTCTGACAGATACTCTATATTGTCAGGCAACCATAGGCTGCTTCAGTTTTAGAAAAATGATTAGAGTTCCGTACAAAAAAATAAAGTTTTTCATATTCAAAATTCAATAAAATATCTGAAATCACGCTAGCGAATTCGCGGGATACAGCTAATTCATTATAAGTTTATTTAAAAATGTACTGTACAGGTGAGATGTTTAAGAACTTCGTAATTAATTGTTCTAGGTGGTTTATGTTAATAACCAAAAAGGGCTTTACTAAATTTGGTATAGGCTGTTGTAAGTATCAACAAGGTGAATGCGATTGCATAAACAGTGTAAGCGATATCTTATTTGGCTTAAAGGTCTCGTGAAAGTCAAGTGAAAGGGCCGGCTTTATCGCCCTACGAATAAGTTTTATTATGTTTTTC
Source organism: Charaxes varanes (assembly GCA_024363005.1). Classification (NCBI taxonomy): domain Eukaryota; kingdom Metazoa; phylum Arthropoda; class Insecta; order Lepidoptera; family Nymphalidae; genus Charaxes; species Charaxes varanes. The sequence continues at coordinate 1,116,954 of JANCMC010049391.1, read as the reverse complement.
TCTAGAAACGAAGTACACTCTAAAGGCTGTTCCAGTCCGAAAAGGAGTTCTTTTTAATATTAAATTTTTAATTTGTACACATTATCTTTTTCACTCAGTACTGTGAGGGTACCATGGGTCACAGCTGGAAATCAGCGTAATGTTTTATGTGTTTTGCACGTAATACATTGCAAAATGCTGAGCTGTTGTATCCATCTTTAAAATTGCTACAGACAGTCAACATGTGTTTGTATGCTAAATTTCTATTTTATTGTCATACATTTATTTGTTAGCTGTTTGTAGTATTTATAAAGATTAAATTATTTTCTTTCTTATTTCCTTCATTCTGATATCTTTAAGCTTTCATTGTAATACAGAAAAAAATACAGGAAAAATAAATCTGTTACTAACACTTAAGTCTGTTACTAACACTTCATAAGCTGAATGATGATAGAATGCCACCACTTGCAAACTTTGACAGCAATTGCAGACACAGTCAGATGGTCTATGGCGTTTTCTGAAGACAGTGACTTGAATAGATCCTTAGAGTTTTAAAAAAATTTAGTTAGTTTAAGCCCAATATATAAATGAATTCACTTTTTTTTTCCTTGGTCACGGCATCACGCGTAAACGGCTAAACCGATTTCGCAAATTCTTTTCTGTTATGTTTGTTATTGACAGGAGATAATTACTATTAAATCATACCATTGAATTCAATAGGTTGCGGGAACTTTAATACGCCGATGTCGTTGGGTTGAACTATAGCCGGTATAGCTTCATTGTACAGAGGATGGTTGTAAAACTCCGTGGTTTCGACGATGAGTTGAGGGCGGGTGAGGGCCGTGGCACCAAAGCGGATTACGATGGTTGGTCGCCTGGAAACGAAAATAAGAAATGACCTCAATCAGACAGACCTCATTAGACGCCATTTTTTCTAAGAACTTAAAACCTCAAATTAAAGGCCGAACAAGACTGTGTAAGTTCAAATATCCTTTGTTTTTAAATAATCAGTGATGTCAGAGGGAATTTTAAAACTTTAAATTGAATTTTAAAACTAGCAAGTGGCCCAGAGCAGTCAGTGTGACATTGAACACTCTACGAAATGAAATAATGCGACGCACTGCAAAGAGATTTACTCACTGTAGAGAGACAGACTTGCCCGTTGGCCCAGTGGGCAGTGACCCCGTGCCTTCTGCTCCGGGAGTCGTGAGTTCGATTCCCGCTTCGACTCTGGGTGTTTTATCTATATGATTGTAATTATATAATTCTACTAATAATATTTGTGTATAACAGGCGTGTGTTACCTATAACACAGACATTAAGTTTCTACCTTAGGTATAGACGTCCATGTCACACTTAGTCATGTATATATTTATTTATTGATTCCTTAAACCTAAATCAAGGTCACAAGTCCCAGGACATGCTTGATTTTATTTCTCTGCACGCTATAGAGTCGACATTCTAACGGTAAATCCATGAAATGCATTGAATTTCACCTATCGTCTTCTCTTCTCATGTCTCCTCTCACATCTCACTCTCTCTCCCTATTTTTAAGAATGATTAACTCCACTTACTGAGCAGTGCAGTGAGCTGCAGTGAGAGCCCATTCGGGATGAATGATGGTGGCACCGCAACCAAAGACTCCGCCATCTAAGGCGACCATACGTAAGGACAGCTGATGTGGGAATTGACCTTCTTTTGCTTCCCAACCAGAAACTATCCTTCCCGATAAACCTGCAAGAAAAAGAGCCTATTTTATCATCGGCGACATAAAGTTCGATATCTGAATAATAATAAAGTATAATTTAAATAGAAAGAAAACCGCCTTCAAAAAGCAAAAAATAATTTGTATTTTCTTACGAGTGCTAACTAGACACCTACTCATGTTTTGAAGTCGGTACCATATACATTGTTTTAGGGAGGAAACTTTTTGGCTTGGTACTTTACTTAAAACTTTTTTAGTTTTTGGTGTTTTTTGAAAGCGGTTTCCTCTTAATTTAAAAATACCTTAATTTTAAATTTTTAGCGAAAAGTAGATGTATTTTGTCTAGATATATGATATGGATAGGCCAACTAAACGCTCTGCTCTAATGATAGGTGATGTTTCGGAATAACGAAAACATCATCAATCCTAAAGTATGATATATCTAAAAAAAGAATCATCAAAATCGGTTCATAAATGGCGGAGTAACCACTTAACATACGTACAAAAAAGTAAACATTCAGTCGAATTGAGAACATAATCCTGTTTTATTGAAGTCAGTTGAAAATACATTTCACTAATTGGTATTTGATTTCTTAATTTTATATATTTAGTATGTGATTTAACCTTTTGACATTGTAATAGAAATGGCAAGTAAAGAAATTGATTTGATTTAGGTCGTCATCCAGCTCAAAACCGTTTCAGTAAGTCACACACGTACGCCAACCTTAAAGCCATGAAATAATCGTCTTACCTCTTACATTTTCAGGAAAGTCGAGCGGGTGTGGTGTAAGTGTAGCGGAACCCTGAAATATAACCATGTATTTTGTTATCTATCAGAGTAAGTATAGTGGGATCACATCCAAGTAGCTGGTGGGGATCTGTTGATGCCAAACTTAATCCGGGAAATCTTGAGAGCCCGACGGGTTAGGAGGTGGTAGCAACTTTTGCTGAGTGCATCGTCCCACGAAGGAGGCATTAGAAAATGAATGGGAAACGGCCATCGCTCCGGAGAAGAAGAACAGGGGAAAAAAGGCGTATTTGCTGTTTCTTCTCCAACAAAAACATCCCCGATGCCTAAATAAAAATGAGTTGTTTTTTTCGGGGCACTAGAGAAGAACGAACACCAGCGGTCCACTGCTGCCCAATAATGGAAAATCGGTGCCGGTGGGATTTACGATTTCCAGCAGCGAGTCTCACACTCCCGCTCCAAATCAAGTGAAGTGCATAAACTCATTTCCCAGCGTAAAAAAACGTAAAGTGAGACACCATATTGGACCAGGATTTTTAAATTATGTTGAAAATATTTGGAGATCTCGCTAGTATTTTCGTTACCACTGCAGTTAAGCTTATATATTAACATACTGGAATCACATAGTTTTACCAAAAAATAGGCCAACATTAAACTATATGGAGAACGGGTTGTTAAATACCGTTTTTCTTCTAACTAAATCACGTTTAAGAGAAAAAAGAATATTAAGTGCGCTTAAACTATGCAAAATACTGAAAGCCTTAGCACTACAAAATTGAAATACATTTACATATAATTACCCATGATATTGCCAAAAGGAACACGACTGCATCGTAGGCCGCCATTTTAGCAGCTTTCGACTAATTAACACTGAATATAAAACTGACGAAATATCATTAATGATAGCTGAACGAGATTAAATGATAAAATATCGGAAAACGATTAGGCTCAAGTCCTGATAGAGATCGATCAATCTACTAGGCTTAATTTGTATTTAGTTTTGACACTTACGTAAAGCGTTAACATCCTGTGTTCTTATCTTTCTTTTATACATACTAGCAGACCCAGCCACGCGTTGCTGCGGCTGAATAATTTAGGAGGAATTTAAAAAACAAAATCATCATCCTCATCAACTTAATTTCAGCCATTATCCACCCACTGCTTGGTAGGTCCCAAGGTCCAAGGTGCGCTAATTCATCGATCCTCGGCTATTTGTAGCCCGGCTACCACATTCGTACACCGTTACTCCATCTGGTCTCCTACCAGAGAGGAGGGCGCCCTACAATTTGTTAGCCAACACGTCCTATCTCTCACGTTGGATAAAATTACACATAAACCTTCATGAATATCGGTTGACTTGGTAAGAACTTCACTGGGAACATACATAGTGGATGCATGGTGAAAGCAGAAATATCAAGTCATGCTAGACTGCACTTACTTACAGAAACAAGGCCCAAAATTATTGGAACACAGAAGTCCTTGCAAGTCAGAGAATATTGTGTTCTCGACTTCTGGCAGGAGCTTGGCTTGTTGGAATAACCGACCAATAACACTCTTACGCTCAAAGGTCATTCTACTATTAAGCGCGGGAATCAGCCCTCAGAAAAGAAGAAGAACATACATAGTGACATTGCATTTCTATATGTTAAGATGTGCATAGTGAGAATATATGAAATATTCTTGCTGTTATATACAGCAGTTGCTAGTTTAGTAGTTAGTGCAGACAGTTAGTCACTAAGAAATATTATTACCAATCATGTTCGTCACATCCAAGTGACTTTTAATGGATTTCTAGGATTTTTTGGTTTTGGATTCACATGTGACGGTATAAAGTCTCATCCTGAGAAGGCAAGCACTTACACCCATAGGGTTAGAATAGTCTCGATAAAGCGCATCAAATTATTAATTGAGGAGGTCGTGGCCTAATCAATGGTCGGCATTTGAGTCGATCGCTAAGTTAAGTTGCTCTGGCTGCGACCGGGTGATAGATGGGTGACCCATATATCATCACGCTAAAATGGAATCTATCCTTTTCACCTAATATTATGCGGACGAAGTCGCGGGGCACAACTAGTTCTTTTATAACCAGTAACTGCATATTGATCGACCGCACGCCACGTTTCCTAATCCTCACTAGACGGACCCTTCTCAGACGTCTAGACAAACACGGACAGACATACACTATTTATACGACTTATCTCGTGGCAGAGCTTAAACCCACATTCATAATGATTAGAGTAATGCGACCCTACTCGCAACTATAATTTTTTGTTAAGTACACTATATAGAAAAGCGAAAGGTCCACCAGTCTTGAAATCTCTAAAACCTCGGGACGTAAAAAGATTAAATCTGGCTTGGTTTCAAAGCGAATCAGTATAAAAATCCTTTTTCTATCTTTTTAGATTTTAACAACTTCTTTTGCGATTGTACCCAAAAATTACGTTTTCAAAATTTAGGGGAAACACAATTTTTTGTAACTTGTTTCTTACTGTACGTCTGTAATTAATTTTGAAGTAACACTTCTTTACGCACGCTTGACTTGGGCGTAAGCTGGTGAATGCATGTCGGGAGCGTTACGAAAAGTGTGATCGGGTAAGGCGAATAGAAATCGAGAGGGAGATATAAATTAGTAAAGACAGAAACATAGCGAGTTACGTTTCGTATATTCCGTGAGGTAAGAAAGAGAGAGATGCGAGCGCACATTTTCTTTCTCTTTTACTCTCTTAGCCAGTTACGTTTCGTATATCTAAGACACGGTGCAGGCCTATTGTCTGTATCACATTATAAGTGCAAGAGAGAGTTGTTCTTGAACGCATTTTCTGAATTTACAATAGGCTGTGGTGAAAATATAAACGGGTCTTCTTAACGTTTCGTTGGCAAGCACTAAATTATGTCGGCCTAGAAATTAGCCACATCAACTGCCTTATTAGCACTAGCCATCAAGTCCTCTTGCGTGCAGGTGTTAGGGCACGCAGGGCACGATGAAAGATGGCACATTGTTTCAGTTGCACCGCACAAACAGCTCAGGTCAACGTCATTTGCGAATCTCCATCATCCACGGGTAATGTCACGGGATTAACCTAGTGGGTGGAAAAATAAAATTTCCCTTTGTTGTGTTACTTCTTTCAATACGTGAGCACGAGAGCTAAATAATGTAAAATTCAAAGGAGTTTTTACTATCGCCCCCGAAATTACAAAGACCTTTTTAAATTGTGAAACAAAGGAAAAATTTTATGTTTACCTTTGTTACTGTTCATAAAATCCAGTCGAATTTTATACGAGCACACGTTTACCTGGCTTTGTTTTTTTTTTTAATTAAAAAAATAAAATACACAATGGCTTAATAGTAAGGAACTGGCTGATTTTTTCGATTTCGTCAGCTTAAAATTAAACTTGGCCGTTCAACTCCTTAATATGGCCCTATCGAAAAATCAGTTCCTAGCGGATATACTTTTAGTTGGCTGGCCCGTTGGCGCAGTGGGCAGTGATCCTGCCTTCTGTTCCGGGGGTCGTGGGGTCGATTCCCACCTCGAGTCTGGGTGTATTATCTTGGTCCTATTAAAGTTTTAAATTCATTATGAAGTTTAAATGAAATAAAATTTCATATAAAATTATAACGATTTGGCTCCCGAACCATGAGCTCTCTCAGAATTAATTCCAAAAAAAAACTACATACAGTATGCTAACATACTGTACGAAGGGAGCTCATGATCAAGGATTTTCCCAACAATAGAAACACAACACCAGACGAACAGACAACAGTATTTTTATCGATTTATAGTAACGCCGACCGATATATCTGAGAGCCTAGTACGTTTTTTTCGAACCGAAGTAATTCGACGATTCGACTTTAATTAGGATGAAAATGTTCGCGCTAAGTCCTCATGAGTCAAGTCTTAATCGAATGCTAAAAATGCAACCCGCGTTAACGCTAAGAAGGGTCCGCAGTGGGCATAGCAAGAACATTTTTTTTTAACTTATTCGGTTTACCGACAGCTTAATACATTTAAAACATACACAACTTAGAGAACACACATAATATTAAGCCAAAATGTTAAGCTACTTAGAGGTAAACACATCATGCACATACATCCTGAGTATAGTCGACTCGTCGACTTACTTCGGTTCAAAAAGTTCATGCTAGGCTCTCTCGATTGGATAAAGCAGCGGTAGTATATTCATGCGCGTATACTTAAATTAGTATTAAGGAAAAGGAAAAACCAACAAAACAAAATGAAAATCATAAAAGTATTTAAAGCCATGCATGCATGCTCGTCCAAACACGAGCTGTGATCAATTTTTATACTAATATTCCCTCTATAGTGAATTTGGGCAACTACAAAGTGCACTGACCCTGTTTTCCGACCATTGGCGAGGGTTGCGGTCGGAAGAGCTTGCCCGCACTCGGACGGCGGGCGTTAAGTTGCGGCAGCGACTTCTGTAAGGTGTCCACACAGTGGGACGCCGGTTTAACGGCCGTTACGACGTTCCTGAAAAAAAAAAAAGTTTTGGCTGATTTTTTTTTATTCTATGTCCGTATCATGGTTCTAAGCTACCTACTCACCAATTTTCAGAAAATCGGTTTAGCCGTTCTTGAGTTATAAATAGTGTAACTAACACGACTATCATTTTATATATCACACGCTTAAAGTTAAACTGACCTAACTCAAAAAGCTGATTTTTTGGGAAATCGCAAAAAGAAAACGTTTTGTCTTTTAAGACTTATTCCGCTTATATTTTTTAGGTATGTGTAATATTCCCTTTTACCCCCCTCCTTAAATACGGCTTAGACTACAGCGCAAGTGAAAAGATGGGAATAGAATAAGAATATTTATTCGAGCTTCTACCTGCGAGATGTACAGGTGAGTGAACTAGAATATCGATTTGAATTTGGCTACATTTTATTAATTTTAAGGGGGGGGGGAGCACCCCTCTGTCCCTCTTTGGCAACACCCTTGGTACTAAGTAAGACGTCCCCTTCATCGTTATAACTTACCTGTTGTCTTCGGGCAGCGACAGGGACCGTCCCGTCTTCCTGTTGGCCTCGTATATCCACCTCTCGTGGATGGCGACCAGCGGCTTCACGTTGACAGCGGCCATCGTCATTAAAGGCCGGTAACGTATCTGCTAGCCTTCTGATCGTGCAGATGTCCATGGGCATCGGTAGGTACTTAGGTGCCTGCTGTCTGCTCGTTTGCACCCTTGTAACATTAAAAATCTAAAATAACAATAATTCCATCATAAATAACGTTCTTTCCAGCCAGGCAATTCTAGTCGACAAAACTCTTTATGTTTCGGGGGTCCTAGGATTGAACCCAGAAGCCCAACTGGTTGATGGCGGCGCGGAAGCCCAAGCTCGTCAGGCCTTAGACAACTTAAAGCATGTTCTAGAAGCTGGCGGATCTTGTCTAGATGGTGTTATAAAAACTACCATCCTCCTAGGTAACATAGAAGATTTCAAAGCTATTAACGAAGTTTATGGAGAATGTAAGTATAAAATTAAAAGTTTTTTATAGCTCTGTTAGTTATTATATTAATTCAATACTGATCTATATTAATATTTAAAGCCGAAGAGTTTCTTTGCTTGTTTGATTGAACGCGCTAATCTCAGGAACTGCTGATGCGACTTGAAAAATTCTTTCAGTGTTAGATAGCCCATTTATCGAGGAAGGAAGGTATCATCTCGCTAAAATCGAATCTATTTATTTTAAGTAATTTAAAAACTAAAGCTTTATCGTCCTACCATAGAGTGAACGGAGCGGCGGCTCCAGATGCCGAGTCCCAGAGGGCGCCTGATTTAGGGGCGACTCTTAATATGCGATTATTGTAAATATATTGTATATTGAAATATAAAAACGGGGCAAGTAAGTGGGCGCTATAATGTAGTCTCGCTCCATTCTAACATTTATTTCGCCACTGGTTATTTTACACACAATACAAAGGCAAGTAGCAATAGAAACGATAATATTGGGGGATACAGGTAATAAATGTTTTGGGGATACAGTTTTGTTAGTAGAGTGAACAGAGTAGCTATTTAATTGAGGGTCTCAAATCAGAAACCTAAGCTTAAAAAATCGAATAGAAAACATTATAATGCCGGAGCCAGGCATAGCTTAAAGTGTTTGTACATTTTTGTCCTTGAAGACTGTAAATTTCTACAAAACTTTGGACAGCTACACACTACGTGATCATTGAAATGATGATTCAAATGAAGCTTTGTCTGGCTTGGGCGTTGTACTAAAAACTAGACTGTACAAACCTTTGTCACCCTATTGCTTCTAAACCGCTGGCTGAGCCGATTAGGATAAAATTTGGGTGCATACTATAAGAGGTTTTTAGATGGTTTACAGAGAAATTGGACCCAATAGGTAGCGCTATTGTCACTAGGTGTTACGTATATTTCTAGCTATAAATAAAAATCGGCCTGTCCTTTTTGACTCATGTTTGTTTTAAAGATAAACTCAGAATATTTTAAAAAAAGGTGCAAAGTTAGTCTCGCATCCTCAGAATACTTTTGGGCGTGGACAGGACCTTTCGCCCAAAAATTGGGCTAGAAAATGTTTGCGTGATATCCTAGTATATAGATATATTAATAAGACTAAAATGATGAATTCATTTTAGGTTATTAATAAAATTTCTATCTGTTTTACCGTATCGGTGATATCGTCAACCTTTGGTCCAATTTTTTTTTTGACTGGCCCGTTGGCGCAGTGGGCAGTGACCCTGGATCTACACTTTATCAAGTGTGACTGCAGTCAAGCGCTTGTCTATCTCCAATAAAAAAAAATAGTTCATCCTATTCAAGTATAATTTTTTTTATTACTAATAGTCTAAAGATATCAGTCTTTTTGCAAATCATTTAATTATAATCAAATTCACAAAACTTTGAATTCATTTTAATTGTGAAGGTGATGTTTTATATTCGTGTCTGCTCTAGAAGAGTAGTAATACAGCCTGTGTCTATAATAGCTTCTCTATTTTCTTATTTCTAAGTTTTTTTTTAATGTCACAAGGGGTTAAGGAGCAGGCAGCAGGCACCTATATGCCTACCGACGCTCATGGACATCTGCACAACTAAAAGGCTAGCAGATGCGTTGTCGGCCTTTAATGAGGAGTTTAGGCCACCGGGAAGTCTCACAAACCGAACGAAACGCGACAACAATACCATAATGTGACGTGACAGCATTGCCTCCACTTCATGCTGATCTCATGTGAGAATGAGATACTGCAACCCGGACGCGCCAGCCCAATTCGGCTACAAGCGTGCCGCTACCTCTAATTAAAATTATATTATATTCCTAATATCTGTTTTTGATGATATATTTATGGAACATTTCATTCAACTCAAACAACTGGTATCGTTGCCCAGTTTTCAGTTTAGGCTTTCCAATTTAATTTAACTCTGTTCTTTAGTGTGTCGTTACTCATTCATTAATGTAATTTTCTTCCTTATATATATTGTCATTATTTCTTTTGCTTTTGTTTATCTTTCTATACTTATATATCCTTTCATTTAACAATTTGTTGTTTGTCTTTTCTTTGTTGTCATTATCATCGCAACAATCTTACTTTTTAGATGTATTATTAAGTGGACTATGCTTGATTTTTTCAGACAACAGATTTCCAAGATAATCTCATTAATGGTTACCGTACCCTTATAGCGGACATACAAGTCCGGACTCAGAAATCAAGAGAAGACATGGACACCCTCGTGTCCCAAATCAAGTTATTAATGAAGAACGAAGCAGACAAAGCCATTAATTATATGACAGTATATCTTGAACAGATATCGCTATACTTTCAGGTATTTACCTCTTTCTTTTTCAGCCTAAAGATATTTATTGTTATTAATAAACCTAAATAGTTCAAAGACTAAAACAAAAAGTCGCTTGTGGATTGAAAGAATATGCGGAAATTAGTTGCAAACCTGCACTTTCTAGAAAGTTCCGAAATACTAAATAGGTAGACGGGATTAGATTACAGAGAAGTTGTAAGTGACAGAAACTTAAGTCACAAAAATCTACACTAGCAATTTATAATCATCAACACCTTGAAGAATACTAAGAAAATCCTAAATAGAGAAGTTTATTAAACCATACAAATGAAATTTCAGACACCTGCCGGTATTAAATAAATCAGCTTTAATTGCTGGTGCAAAATGCAAAGTCCGTACTGATTCACCGAATGTTCCAGGTAATACCCGGTCGCAGCCAGAGCAACTTAACTTAGCGATCGACTCAAATGCCGACCACTGATTAGGCCACGACCTCCTCATGAGGTCGTTACGTTTACAGCGTAACAGATACGGAACCCTTCTATATAAGCGTGTCTTGACACGCTCTTGGCCATTTTATTAAGAATATTTTTTTATTACTGTTACCAACTTACTATGTCGATACAAATTAATGTACAAAATTAGATAAATGTAATAAAAGTAAAAAGATAGATGATGTGTAGATCAAATATATCTACAAGTTGTCACAATGTCGGTGTCCCCATTAGGTATTCAGTCAATGCCAAATAGATAATAATACAGAACTTGGTCCTCGGAATACATTGCGCAATAATATCCATGATATGAGGCAATGGACCGGACAGGATTTACGGTGGCAACTTTATAATAGTCCAAGAGTCCATCTCATAGACTATTTTATTTTATTTATTAACAATAGACATGCAAACAGTATAGTTAAAAAACAATTTTACAAATCGTTTCAGCTAACTTAAAACTATATAATACACCATTACAGGCACATACACCTTTCACAAACTGTAAATATATATATTTTTTTATACAGAAACAAAAATTACTTTAGTTAAAAAAAGATAAGTTGAGTTTATTAAGTTAAAAGAACATTTCAAGACACCGCTTCGTAGCGAGCTCATGAGGAAGGACCCCGGACGGGTTCGAAACTAGTCCGGCAATCCCGATATAACATACGCGTGAGTTTAAAAACCGTTTTATAATTAATATTTATTTTTTTCTTAAATATATTTAATGTGTTATGAAAAGAGATTATACAGTGTATATTTTCAGGATATACACTGTATAATCTCTTTATATTTATTAGTCTAAGAGTCACACACCTAAATTTATTCAGGCTTATCAGCTGATTGGAGAACCATAATCTTAATAAGTGCTTGTAAATAACTTATGACATAATTTCAAGTTACGTATTGCCGACCCTATGTCCTCCTCAAAAAGCTCTTTTAAAGTAACCCATTAGAAGGAAGACAGCATTACTTAAACAGCACTCTTTGATTTTGTTTTGCTGTACGTTGAATTTAGTAGCACCTTAAATCTATACATATTAATAAAATTGGACTTTCTGTTCGTAACCGCAAAATTTAATTCTTTTACTATTACTACATACACTATATTTGACTATATAGACAATATCTATAACAAAAACACAAGTTAAAACACATTTCCTCTCTCTGTCTGTCGATTTGTCAGTCTGTCTGTTTGTTTCGAGTTTCATCTGCTATACGGCTGAACCGATTTCGATCCGACTTCACTGGAAGATAGCTGTTGTTACAAGAAGTAACATAGGCTATTTCACTAAAGAAAAATAATTAGGGTTCCCCAAAGGAAACTGAAACCCTCAAAATTTGGGCTTTAACTAACTCAATTAAAAACTTAATTGAGTTTTGAAATTGGAGGGGGGAGACTTATATTTATTCAATAGCTTCTAAATTGTAAATTATAAATCGGATTTTAAGGTTATAAGGAGTTTAATAACAATCCTAAAACAAAATGGCTGTTAATAATTGTATGTAATAAAAATAGAACGAGATCAGGTATTTAGTTAGGCTAATAAAATAGAGAAACTATTTGGGGTTACTATTTCATAAGGATATCAAGTGCCAATGAAGTGTTTTGTGCCCGGCGCCGGTGTCGACAACGCGCGACGACGGAGTACGCTACAGGCTAATAAAAAAAATGTAAAATGAAAAACCTCTTTTAGTAATGAAACATTTATTCACACACATTTGTAAGATACCTAAAAGTATATTTACAAATAACCAGACTAACTAGGCCCTGGTTACACTATTAAAAGTTTTTTTTTAAGAGAAGACTGTGAGGAATACTTTGGTGCTTTTAATGAAAATGAAAAATGTTTATTTAACAAAATCTTTTTCATAGTCAATAAGAATAAACGTGGATAGGAAAAGCGAAATTTAGGAAGCTAGGCATAAATAAAAGTGGCCAAGAGCGTGTGAAGACACGCTTCTATAGAAGGGTGCCGTATTTGATATGCGATAAAGGTATTTGTAAAATAACTTCAAAATTTGTTGTCCGATTTCGTTCAAAATAGTTTTCCTAATGAGTTTTTTTGCATACCCTATCAACAAAAAAAAAAAGATCCCCACATCTAATAGTTAGAAAATCCTAGAGGAAGACTGACTACCTTACAAAAAGCTTTGAAAGCTAATTACTCGAAAATGGTAACCCTAACTAATAGCTGTGTACGAAACTTAGCCTTTATTTTAAAGAGTTATCCAGTGAAGCCCCACACGATGGGATCGAATGAAAAGAAAAAATTCGCTTCTTCGCATGTATGGGAGCCACCACAAAATGGTAAAATTATTATTATTTTAAGAAAAAGAAAATTCATACGCAGTACACAACGGTCCCAAATTCATGCGTATGAAGTTAGTTAGGACAGACAGATAGAGCGAAATTACAAGGGTTCCTCGTAGGACTACGGAAGTCAATAGATTGAGAAAAAATTTAAATATTTTATTTCGACGTAGGCAGCCTACGGTCATATGATGGCGAAGAGAAGATGGCGGGGCGAGCTCGACAAATGCCTAACGAACTGGTGTAAAGAGGCTCAATACCGTGATGGATGGAAGAGATTGGAAGAAGCCTTTTCTCAACAGTGGGACAAAGATAGCTGATTATAATAACTGAGCCATACTTAAAAGATAGACATATGCTGTCGCGGACTTTTATTTAGAACTTTTAAAGGCGAACAATTTTGTCATAGTTGACTTTTGCGAAACTTTAACCATTTACGCAGCGCACGCAGCGGAAGCTCTCAATTGGGAAAAGAACCCCCGATTTAGGAACATTCTCCATCGTTGCTCCGCTCCTATTGGACTTAGTGTCTTGACTGGCCCGTTGGCGCAGTGGGTAGTGCCCTGCCTTCTGCTCCGGGGTCGTGGGTTCCATTCCCACCTCGAGTCTGGGTGTATTATCCATATGTATATGTATTTATATGTTTACAAAAAAAAAAATATTTGTGTATAACAGGCGTCTGTTACCTATAACACAGGCATTAAGTTGTCTCCCAGATGTTATTATAACTCATTAATTTACAGATTGTTTACATTCTTTCGAAACATAAAATACCGTTACTGAATCTAACATATAGTCCGATACAATGGGCGATAACCTTAACTTAATCTTCATTCGTAGACCTGTATTATTTTATTAAGAGTCGAATACAAGTGAACAACGTTAACAAATTATGTTCGTATGCAAGAAATCTTGTGACCACTCGCTGCGGTCGGGCGGTGATAGAGGTGGTGAGCTATAGGTACCGCACCGGCGGTGGTATCGAACGGTCGCCGAGTCGTTTAATGTTGGTCCATCTGAAATTATACATTTCGAGACAAAACAGAGTCAACAGGAAAGTATACAATTAGGATCGGAATTTTGACGTGACAACGTCTTATGAACCGATGAACGCCGGCTGCGCGCACGAAGAAGCTTGACACTTTGTCACGTTCCGCTCAAGCTGAGTGTGTAAGCTAGAGCGCGGATCAAGCGGTAGAGAGGCACGGCATCGGTCTTAGCGTTCGGTGTTATCACGTAAAATTATCGTCCGTTAACTGACTTTACAGACAACCAATTTTTTTTTAAGACAGGGGCTCAGGGTTACTAAAATTTCATAATTCTGCTCGATTGAGTACGCACCTCCTACCCTATAGAAAACCACAAGTTATCTATACTATTCGTGTTATTTTCGCTAGAGAGAGGGTTGCCAGGGTTCTTTGAGGACATGATGTATAGGGCCGGCAATCCACGAGTGGTACCTATGACGTTTGAAAGCGACTATAGTCCACCGTAGCTTCTTATCACAAACCTGAACGCACGCTTGTAAATCAAAACTAAACGTATTGATATATGTATTAAATATTATATTGTATATACATAAATTTATTGTGACTTGTTGTATTTCTGATACGCTTTTAGAATCCAGGCTAAGATGGGAAGGACACGTTTTGCGAAGATCGGACGAAAATCCAGTGAAAAAGTATCTCTCTATGGCTTCACAAAAAAAGGGACTAGGTAGGCTAAAGAATAGGTGATTGACGAATGTCCGTAGAGACAAGAAAAATCTTGGCCTATCAGATGACAATGTGTACCAGCGGAAAAAATGGCGCCTCATGATAAGGAAAGCCGACCCCCCGTAACGGGAAAAGGCGAGGACAAAGAAGTATTGTATAAATATAAAATTGAACTGTCTGTCATTTACAAATAATTCCTTTATTCAAAGTCTTCACACTTATTTTTCCATGTAGTGGAAACCCAAACAAAAAAAATAATAGTCATAATAGTTTTATTTACCTGTTCCTGACCGTTGGTCTCCTGGGACTTCATGACGTCGGGGAGGTCTGGGGGTGATGAATAAGGAGTCAGATCCAGAGCCTCGAATTCGCCATTTTCTTTTCTATAATAAAAGGATTCTTGATTCAGGTATGGTAAAATACAGAAGTCCTGCAAGCTCAAGTATATGATAAAATATAGCATACAATATCATTATAAGACCCCATAGCTTATCAGTAGACTAAAATACGTATACATTCAGTCATGTAGAAAAATTTGATCAGGTTCTACTCATTTTGCTTTTTGCGCAAACCATTGGGTATAGTCTCCCCAGCACATAGGCCGCTTTATTTCGGGCTTTGGCTATAGTAGTTCTAAACAATAAAAGAAGTACATTTATACTATAGCAATTTATCCTCCACCATGTGGAGGCACGAACAGATGCCACGAGTTAAACACGTGAATATTTGTGAATTTAAGCAAAACGTCTTGTAGTTTTTAAGAAGCGCGAAACACCTGCGGATTATGACATAAACTCGCGTGGGAGGTCATGTCTTAACATGTATTCGTTTTTTTTATCATGTATTTATTTTTTGTTGTTGGCACTCACTTTATCCGATTAGAATTTATAATCCATACAAAAAACCATCCATTTGGTATCTCGAGACGGTTCCACAAGAATAGTGTCTTCCGAAAATGGGGCGCGTGCAAAGTACTAAAATTAAATGCAATGCCTACTTTTAGAAATCGCTTAACACATTAGAGGAACCAATGCCTACTTTTAGAAGTCGCTTAACACATTAGAGGAACCAATGCCTACTTTTAGAAGTCGCTTAACACATTAGAGGAACCTAACGAAGCGTTGAAGATTTATTACGTAACAATACCAACTAGTTACAGCCGGCGGTAGTTACGATCCGAAAATTTCGGCTCTACGCCTGTAAGCGAAAGGTCTTGGCTTATAATTAAGCAGTATTGTCCATCTGTGACGAGGATGCTTGGATTAATAACTGTTCCCAGTTCCGTTCCTTCTTAAATTTTGGTAATATTAAAAAAAAGTCATAATATTAAATTTTCGAAGGTGATAGTGTGACTTTATTTGTCACAAAGCATTTATCAGCCTTTCTCGTTCCTCAAAGGCCGGCTACGCATCTGTAAGCCCTCTGGTGTTGCAGTTGTCCATGGGCGCCGGTAGTCACTCGAGTGAACCGACTGCCCGTTTGCCCCTTGTTATATATAACAAAATCTATATCTGCATCTATACTCTATACTAATATATAAAGCTGAAGAGTCTGTTTGCTTAAACGCGCTTATCCCAGGAACAACCGATCTGATTTGAAAAAATCATTCAGTTTTAAATAGCCCATTTTTGGAGGAAGATTATAGGCTATATATTTTTTTACCTAATTTTACGCGGACGAATTCATGGGTAACAACATCTAGTCCAATATATAAAATTTTCGTGTAACAGTGTTTGTGACGAGAATCCTCCGACACGGCCAAATCGATACTCATAATTTTTTTGTACATATTTGGTAGATCTGAGAATCGATAGTGAATGGGCCATCTAACACTAAAAGAAATTTTTGAAATCGGACCAGTAGTTTCTGAGATTACCGCATTTAAACAAACAAAGAAACGCCCAAGCTTTATATATTAGTACAGATCTTCTTCTTCTTCCTAGCGTTATCCCGGTTAAATACTAGGGTCCGCTTAGATTGCAGAGGAATTGGCTGTGGGGCGAGATAAGATGACCGATTGCCCTTGAAGTAGCTTTATTTATTTCTTATTACTCTTACATTTTGATTTTAGTACTACAAATAACTTCCTAATTAAATTTCTCAACGGCGGTGGGGTTTGAACCGAGTACCTTGCGGATTTCAGTCCATACCTTATACCGTTGAGCTATTGAGGCTCAACGTTAACTATTTAAGGACGTTAACTTTTAAGATAACAATAGTATAAAATCATAAGCGTGGACGATACTGCTCTTACTATATTTACGAGTATTAAATCTTCAGTAATAATGAAAACTGAAAATTTGAGAACTTGAGACATTTGAATTCATAATAAACCTGTATAGACATCGTTTATGTATTGGTAAGCTGCGAAAATGTTATGGATAAAAAGCATTTTTCTTAAATAACAGATGTGTACATAAGTCTCGTTGTACATACATCACCAGTGACTCACTGAATACGGAAATATTGTTTAATATATTTTAAATAGCGTAAATTTTTCGTTCATCAATGAGAATGCCGTGTCCAATATTTCTTGGAGTTCCTGAATCAGGAAAGGTCAGCGCCTCAGCTCAGGCACAGCGGCGCGGCTTCAACGCTACAGACTTGCGCAGGCGCAGAATGCTTCGAGTCGCAGTCGCGTGCGCACGTCTCGCGCATCCGCGGTTACATCAAATCGGAATAAGTGACGGAAACACTGAAAGTTAAATTAAGTTGCCGAGTGAACCGCTGGTGATCGGATCCTGGAGCGTCCGAGATATTTTTAGAACATTATTCTGATTGGAAACTGGTTTCAGCGTGTCGCGAAAGTTTCGCATTCGCATTGGTAAATAAATGTACTAAGGGCCTGTTTCGCCGCTCGATAACTGACGGACAGTAAGGTTTCTATTCATAGATTTAGACGTATCTTAGCGAAAATCCATAAGAAGCAACAAAACTTTAAATTAGTTTGTAGATATCTTATCCATATTCCAAAAGCGTCCTCTCAAAATTGATTTTTAGGGTTCCGTACTTCTAAAGGAAAAAAGGAATCTTTATACACTTCGTTATCCGTCTAACTGCCAAGACCCTTTTTCTCAGGAACAAGTTGAGCTATAAAGTTGAAATTACTACCAAATCCTGAGATTTGCGATCCTTTGATGCTGTGAAAAAACCAACCCTCTTAGTGTACGCAATCAAAAGATATGGCCGTTTATGTCACATTTCCCATACATTAGAAAAGGGAACCAAAAACAATAGGGTACTTACCGTTAACCTAGAAGCATTAAATTTTTCAAGAAGAATCTTGTAACAAGAAAAATACCGAAAACTTGTGATAAAAAATTGCCATGGCTTAATCAAAATAAATGAAATCTTATGAAAAGTATAAATCTGTAATAACCTGGTAAAGTATTACGTGATAGTACGGAACCCTTAATGGGCGAGTCAAACTCAAACTTCCCCTTTTTATTATTTTAATTTAAGATTAAAAGCCGTACTTTTCCCTATAGTTAATATTTTTCCCGTATAAACTATTTATTATTTTCTCATTCCGAAATATAATCGTCAAGAGATAAGACTACATCCAATTAAACGTTCACATTCTTTCTATACTTTACAATCTCGCGTGATAAATTACAATCTAACGGTTTTTACAATTTAACGGTGACATTGTAAAAGAAGTGGATTTATACCTTAATCTATTATCAATGAAAGTACCTGAAACATTAATTTTGTTCTGCCTACATTAAAGAACATGGAATCGAATAGCCTCACTTCGGAAGAAACTGACCTACTTTTTATAACCTCATTCGTACGACAGCTGACTTCGTGGCCTATACATTATTACTCGGTGGCACGAGTGACCTGAAAGAGCGCCATTACTTCGGAATTAATTACCAGTTAAATTTAGTTTAAACATAAATTGGATCTGGTCTCTTTAATAGACTATAAACCATCGGAGATCCATGGTACCCAACAGCTCAAGTAAGGGCACGTTTGGATACATATTAGTTTTAAACGTATCTTGCAGGTTTTCAAATGTATAAAATATAAGCCATACGTTAAAGTAACGGTTTTATTAAACACAATATTCAATATTTTTATACAGTAGGCTATAATTCTTAGTATAAAGTATTTTAAATCCTAGATTAAATGCAATGAACTGCCAGTCGTGTGTCAACTTTTTGTATTTTATGACTCGGCGAGCTTAATGCAGTTTTTGCATGCAAACGAAACTAGAACAGGAATTGGAAAATAATCGTCAGGTTTTTTCTCGTATGGTACGCTTTGAAGCTTGTTTTTAATGAAAATAAAAAAAATGACAAATTAGAATATTTTGTTTTAACATAAACCACTTTACAAACAGATGTATCTGACGGCACGCTCACTAGGTACTATTCCTGTATCACGGGTGCCAGTTTCAATGGAATTAATAATAAAGTTTTAGAAATATACATATAGCTGCATTACACTTCGATATAAATCCAGTCTAATAATAATGTTTTTTCTATCGAAATTTTATTATTTGTCAGTTGTATCTTCTGTACCTTATTAAACATATATGATTTCCTTGTTTCAGATCTTTGGCATCGTTATCATAGCAGCAGCATGTGTGGATTTGGGTATGATCAAAGGGTTTGCTGGAATGGAAACGACTGGACACGAAACGGACATCGTGCTGATTGTTATAGGAGTGCTGATCCTCATTGTTGCTGCTTTCGGATGTTTCGGCGCTTGGAAGGAGAGTCCTAAGCTGCTTTATATCGTAAGTTTACGCACTGCATTTGTCCCATCACGTATTCTCTCGCACTCTTTTTAGAGCTATTTTAATTGGTTACCCTTACAAGTAAGCATATTTGGGAAAAAAAATTATATAAGGCAGAAAGTATTTTTGATGTTTTCTGCCTACATGAGGTAGATCGTCGTCGGAACAAGTATTGTACCAAACCGAACATTCTTATTATATATAAACTACGAAACATATAGTTAGTAATCTTACTACGATCGCCAGCAATACAAGAAGAGATTGCTTTCCCCTACACTAGACCATCCACAATTCGAAACAATAATTAAGAAAACATTAAGCTCTTATAATGTCAATTTTCTGAGTCATAGTGGAATAAGCGAGTTAACCTTTAACACCTCACTAACAAATATTGAAGGCTCCGCTGGATAATCTATAGTTGCACTTCCGAAGTTTCAAACAAAATGCGTTTAAGTGTTTAGAAATTCGGGGTGCGGGCAAACTTGCGGGTGGACAGACGGACGGACGGACGGAGTGAAACTTTAAGGGTTCCTTGTATTACGGAACTCTAAAAATTTTGCGTTACAATTGGCCACGACAATTTTACGGCGGGTTTTGCAGCAAGCACTTTAAGGAAATTTCTAGATCCGTCAATGGTTTGAGAGGTTTTAGTTTTTCCAAAAGTTACCATTGAATTTGCAAGCCTTTTAGTAATGCTTCTGGTATAGTCTCCTGGGCGTCTGTAGTAATTTATCATCAGGCAAACCGCATGCCCACTTGCCCCATGTCAAAAAAGAAATAAACTTTAAATCTATCAAACCATTAGGCATATGGTCAGTCCATTTCGCCATACAAAAGCATACGGAATCAATAGCGGTACAATAGGGGTATCGAATGGCCAGGTAACAATGGCTGGTGGTGGTCGCACGCGCGTGTCTAATGCGCTTTAAGTACCAGAGGGTTTGGATAATCGCCACAAGATCCTGGTAATGGATTGGAAAGATTAGAATTGGCTCGAGTTGTAGTTGGAAATTTAGATGCTCTTTGTAAAAGTTTCGTTGTTCTAATTTGTATATAGTATTAATTTTTACGTAAATAATGGCTGATTTACATCAGACGAGCGATTGCTCATTCTAGCCCTACTCTATGAAATTCTTTTGACTTTTGACTGGCCGTTAGTGCAGTGGGCAGTGACCCTGTCTTCCGCTCCAGGTGTCGTGAGTTCTATTCCCGCCTCATATTATGGGTGTATTATTCATATGTGTGTATTTATATATTTCAAAAAATATATATTTGTGTGTAACAGGTGGCTGTTACCTATAAGACAAGCATTAAGTTGTCTACCTTAGGAGCCGACGTCCGTGTGTCATAAGGTCCTGTATACATATATTTATTTATTTTAATGATTGATTTTATATATTTCGAATCGAACCCACGACCCCCGGATCGGAAGGCAGGGTTACTGCCCACTGCACCAACGGGCCAAAGCAACGTTCGTTAGTCTCGCTAAAACTCGAAAACGGTACTTCGGAATACATCTAATAGAAGACGTTCGTATTCATGGTTTATGTAGAAGACTTATAAGAGATTGGCCGATGAACTCTGGAAGAAACATATGAAGCATGAAACACAACATGACCACAAAATTTAATTCTCCTCATTTCAACAGATATGGATTAAGAATTTGCTACATTCACTAATAGCAGACAAGCCAAAACTCGGATAAGGCAACGTCTGCCGGGTCCTAGAACATCATAGTCTTTTATTATATTTTTTCTAGATTGCTTTTAGCAATAAGGCCGCCTTTGCACTTCCATATTAGCTATTGTTTAAGCTGTATATATCTATAATTGTTTTTTACCTAAATGTGTGTGCAATAAAATGTTTATCTATCTATCTATCTATCTTATAGTCTAAGGTTTCGTAAAAAACGTAAGTAAAATTTATGACCCCAATAAACCGGACTGCCATCGACAAATACACTATTAAAAATCTTGAAAACTAGAGAATAGAGTACATGTACGCTCTTTCCTTGTCCAAAGCGAAAAAAGTTCCCGATTTGCTACTTATAAATGGATAAACGTATAAATAAAACATTCATTATACGGTATTAACTTTCAAATAATATCCACCGAGTTTCTGTTTTAATGTATAAACAAATAAATTAACACTCATCAATATATTTGCGTCGCGCGTCTTCGATTCTTTCGTTTTTTGCTCGCACTTAGTTAATTATAAAAATCTCATTGTAATTGTTTTGTAGTCAATGATGTTGTTCTTAGTGGCTATTGTGTTTGATTTTTTGCATCCTTGCCCCAGTGTCGGTGTGGGAACGACATGTAGTGATTATATTTGACTGCTTATTAATTATCGATTAATTAACTATATTATTTGCCATTTTATTATCAACGTGTCAAGGACTATGAATGAGTTAAAGATTAAAGATGGTTTATTCGGGAAACAAAACTTTTTTATGCTTGTAAGTAGTGAGTCCCAGACTAGCGTAAGCTGTGTTTCAGGAGCCAGTGTCCTCCCTAAAACTAGAAACTAGATATATTATAAAATGCGTTTAATTTCAAAAGAAAGGTAAAATAATAAATATAAATAATAAATCACTTGATTATTGTTCAAACAGGAGTACTGTGGAGTAATGGTTTCGTTTATTAACTTTTGTGAAATAAATTAAATGTTTAATTGAGATTTTCCGGCGCATTTGGGTACCAGTACCTCTTTCTTACATAAAATCTGCGTGAAGTGGCGGCAATGCTGTCACGTCAAGGGATGGTATTGCTGTCACATTTCGTTCGGTTTGTTAGAGTTTCCAGTGGCCTGAACCCCTCTTTAAAGGCCGGCAGTGCATCTGCGAGCCTTCTGCTAGTACAGAAGTCCACGAGTGTCGGTAGCCATAGGTAAACGTCCATTTTTTATATATCATAAGAGTCAACCATATAATTTATAAAAATGGACTATGTGCCAGTTGGAGCCGTTTTGGAGTTATACGTAACAAGTTGTTAAACAGATGGACTGACAAATTGTAAAACCGCACCCCATTACCTTACGGATATAAGCCAACCTTTCTACCGTTGAGCCGCTGAGATTCGAGCTGCGTAATTAATCTTACAACCGTTCCATTTTTCACTTTAAAACAAACTGATAAACTGACGCGTTCCTTAATTAATTCCTCTAAACGCGAAAAAGACATAAAGGTCTAAAAGGATAAAAAAAATTCCGGTTTAAAAAATTAAAAAGTTTCGTTTCGCTCGATTTACGATACGCCCGCAAAGGCAAATAAGTTAGATTGAGCGTGAGTTTTATTTGAATAAACGGATGGTTCCGTACAAATATAAAACCGTACAATTAATAATATGACAGCTTTGCAATCCACTTAAGTAACGGAGCTTGGTTTTTTTAGGAACCTACAATATTCCAAGTACCGAATTTTGTAGAATTTTCTTTTTAAATATATATGTAATTGCTTT
>JANCMC010049391.1:1034116-1093920 GCA_024363005.1 Charaxes varanes | reverse complement strand
AACCTTAATAGTGTGTAAAACCTTCGACTACGTCGCAATTTAATACTAGGTGAAACTTTAATATATTTTAGTTTCAGTTACAATCCCCATATGTCATATCGGAGTCCTGGTGCCTATAATACAGGTTCCAGTTTGTTCTTAATATTTGTGATTGTACTATTTTTCTTTATATTTTTGTATACTAACATACTTTTAAGGCAAATGTAACTAATACAAAGAACAAAGAAATAAATGAAATTATTATTATTATTATTTTGTAATACAACTGTAGTCGTATGTGTTACAAAGCATATTACAGCTAACTAATATTATTCTATAGAAAGGACATCTAAAGCCAGACTAGTAGGGTCAAAGCAGATTTGGTTAGGCAGGGAAGGGAATACTGGCAGTAGAATAGAGTGTTTGTAGCGACCTTAAAGAATACCCTTAAATCTATGTTTAGGTGAAAAGGCAATATGATTCCTTCCTCTAATGACAAAAAAAATATCCGACTCAGTTTTTAACGGGCTCTTCACAGTGCAGTGAGCGTCGAAACGCTTTTAAACTTAGCTTTTAATTCGTAAAATTAATCACCAAATGTTGTAATAATGATTTAAAAAAATAATAAAATAAAGAAGAAGGTGGATCAAGAAGGGGGAGGCCTTTGCCCATGCAATGGGACACAACAGGCTAATAAAAAAAAATATTATAAACATGACGTTCATATGTAAGTATCGTAAAGTCTATATGAATAAAACGTTTTTGATTTGACTCTGCAACGCGATGGACCCGAGCCCGGTACCCACATGGTGAATTGGTGAATCCATGGAATGTCTTTTATAGCACACATACTAATCTATCCAAATGAATAAAGTGGTTCAGTTTGTTAGGTGTAAATGAAATCGGATAATTTTTAATTTATTGAAATCATAAACTTTTTCCCAGGGAACCCTAAAACGCTGACCGGATTTGAGCGGAGACGCGGTTAAACAGTAGTTAAATGATGGAACTTGATATAGATTGGTTGGGTAGATTACACACTCAGTCTGTGTTTAAAATTTTGAATACTTCTACAAGTTTTAATTAAGATTGATTCGGAATAAACGGGCATACGATTTCAGGGCAAAGTTAAATATAACTCCAAGATAATAAGGAAGAATTTTAATTATATATTATTTATCCTTTATATTATAAATGTGAAAGTAGCTCTGTCTGTACCGTTTTTACGTCTAAACCGCTGATCCAATTTTGATGAGTTTTGGTATAAAAATAGATTGGACCTTGGAAAACAACAGGCTACTTTGTGTACTGAAAGTTAAATTTGAGAGGGGTCAAATAGGTGATGAAAGTTTGCAAAAAAGGACAAAAAAAGTGGACGATCACGCGGGATTAAGACGAAGAAAAAAACTCAGATGGTGTTGCATGTTGAAGCTAGTATGGATATAAATATCCCCCCAATAATTGCCAAATTTTTTATACACATACGGGCAGCTGAATTTCCATTACAGTTTGTTTATATAAGGGATGGTGTGTAAATACTAATATTTCTATAAAATATGTATTATTTATTAATGATATGCGTGAGATTTTATTTTAATAATTTAAAGTATTCACTAACCTCACGCACACCAATGCCAAACGATTTATACACACAAGTATACATTTTACTATGAGATTCTTTCAAAGCATGGCCACGACGACAGTATTTATATTTATTAATAAATATATATATACAGGACTTTATGACACACGGACGTCTGTTCCTAAGGTAGACAACTTAATGCCTGTGTTAACAGACGCCTGTTTTACAGAAATATTTTTTTTAGAAATATATAAATACATACATATAGATAATACACCCAGACTCGAGTTGGGAATCGAACCCACGAACCTCGGAGCGGAAGGCAGGGTCACTGCCCACTGCGCCAATGGGCCAGTCGAAATATTTATTATCAAATATATGTAGGTATGTCGTTGTTACAATGGATTAAAATTTTGTATATACCTTTAAATAAGCACATACAACGCAATTCTAAAGTATTATGACCGAATTTCACCCATCACCTCTAGTAGTACAAAATACATTAAAGATTTAAAACTGCTCCTATGATCCTTAAGCAATTAGGTTACCTAAGCCATATATCTGGAACATAGATTCTTGTAGCCTCTTTTATGGTTACAGATGGAGCCATCTTCATTGGCGTTGCGTGTAAAAGGTCCTTAATATAATTGTAATTCCAAGAAGTGTCCGCGCGAGTGGACCCTTCGCTCTCGATCACAGCTGATGCCGGGTCTGCCAAAATCTGGATGTTTGTATGTTTTTGTTTTATCGAAAACAAGTGCTATTTTATAATTGATATTTTCTTTGGAGGCAATTGGTAGCCTCTGAAAATCAGCGTTGGAAGTGGTAACTCTCTCACCTCCAACAACCACTCCACCTCCTCCTGTGTTTTCGTTTTTCTTGTAAATTTTAGTGGTACAAAAAAAATATAATAATAAAAAACTTATAAGGTCTTCTTTTGTGAGTTTCTGTTTTCTTTTTGTTACCATGAATATCTATTTCTTTTTTGGAGGACAAGGACAAGAGATCGGGAAACATATATACAGGACTATATGACACATGGACGTCTGTTTCTAAAGTAGACAACTTAATGCCCGTTTTATAGATAACAGGCGTAAATAGAAGTACCATTAACAATATCAGAAAAGATTTAGTTGCTATTAGATATGTATATATAATCAATTGCATATGGAGCTGAGGCGTATATACCCTTGTAGCTGCCGCTACATAACGAAATGACAAAAATGTCGAGTGGGAAAGGTTACACCGAAGCAAACTAGATGGCGTTGTACGGATGACGACGACCGCTGTACAAACACTGAAAATCTCCATACAAACCAACTCACGCTAGCGAAGTAAGTTTCTTCTTACGATCACTATTTATAGACCTTCCGACGAACAACTGTCGGCGAAGCGCGACCGCCCCGGGCAACTTCAAATAGCCCGGACAAGACGATCTTCCTTTGCGGTGGTTGAGCATATCGATCTACACTCCCACCTTTAATTCCTCGCAGAAACTTTCCACCATAGTGTGCCTCTCCACACCCTAAAACAACCTATGCCTCTGCATGTAAGCGGACCCTGGTACTAGACTGGGATAATGCTAGGAATAAGAAGACACTTAATAATTCAATCAATATTTTTTTTAATACATTGTACATGATGCCCCGTCAGGGCGTAGCAATTTTAATAGATAAATTTTATCGAAACTATTTTATTATAATATAATTTTATAAGATATTAGAGTCGGAAAGTGTCAAGAAAGTTTTTAATCCTCAAACACATACAATTATACTTTGAAGACGTTTATGCACTATTTAGTCCACCTACCTTCCAGCACCAGTATCGGGATCTTCACCAGGTAAAATTGGATTCGACAAGTTAAACGGAAAAGCAGTAGCGAGCCAATCATTCACTCCACCCCTCACAGAATCCCAACTTGTGTGAGGAGAGTATAGTGAAATTCTTGATTCAAGCAACAGTGATACGATTCTCTCCTTCCAGGCACTAGAAATCAAACATTTTAAGGTTTAATAAACCGGGCAACTGTGAGTCAGATTTGAACACTAAGGTTTCTGTACCATGACACTTTACTAGATTATTTTAAAATTAATACCTACCTATCACAAGTGTTTTTGCATTTTTTTTGCAAACTTTAATTTGATAAAATCACTGCATTTTTTTGTACGATGTATCTACAAATTTACAGTTTTTGGACTTTTCCTATACTTGTGCAACAAGATATAGCTTCTTACCAAATTTCATGATTCTAGTTCAACAGGAAATACCTTACTTAATTGTATCCGTTAGCAAATGTATGGGAAATGTGACATAAGCACCCATATCTTTTGATTGCCTACTCTTAGAAGGTTGATTCTTTCAAAGCTTCAAGGGACTACAGACCTCAATATGGTATTAATTTCCACTTTATAGCTCTACACATTCCTGAGAAACAGGGTCTTGCCAGACAGAACAACAAAGTGACCCTATAAGTTTCCTTTTTTCTTTGGAGGTACGGAACCCTAACTAATATATAAAATAGGCTATAGATGTACCTTTACCTTTGTGTTACAGATTTTAAAGGAGCAAAAATAGGCGGATGGTAAGAAATAATCATTTCACAGCCAAGGTCCTTTGCCTCTAAAGCCACATCTTCAGTTAAATCATAGTGGCTCCTCAAAGGCCTGCAAAATAGCTTTCATCTTCCTCGTAATGAAAGATTCTATGGGCGACTGTGGTCACTGTCGGATATATTAACTTTTCGTCTGTATAAAATATACCGACGGAAAGTTAATATATCGTGGTATAAAATATACTCGTTTTTTTATGCTATTACGTCCCCGTAAAATTAAACTGCTCGCCAGTTTAATAAAACTCTTAGAACTTAACTCTTAGACTTCTTTAATGTACCTCTTTCGATAAATCCGTTATTAGCGGATGTCAACTAAGTATAAACTATCTCCTTGTACAATTTTATCTTTGTACGTCAAGCGATTTTTGAGATTTGGCAATAAGTGGCCTTTCGCTTTTATATGTATAGATGCATGTTTAAAGTTTTTTTTTAGAGTAGTAGGAATGTTTGAAATATTATGCTTAATATTCTCGTAAAAACCCTAGTTTTTTATTATATAACAAGGGACAAACAAACAGGCTATATTCACGTAAGTAACCACAGACGCCCATTGACACCTGTAACACCAGAGGAACCGCAGATGCGCTGCCGGCCTTTGAGAAATGAGTAGTTAAGCCTTTTATTTAAAGATTGTCCCATAATACAACGAAAGCCCACGACCGACCATAGCCCAGCTCGCTTCAATGGTTAAAAAATAGGTCTGCAGCAAAATTTAACCCACACTAATTAAGTGTATACAGAATTCCGGAATATCCAAGCGCTGGATATCAAAATCTAGGCATAAAAAAGCCCTTAAATAACCGCCAGATTTACGTGAAAAAACTATTTAAAATATAAAAATGTCCGTCACGTATGGGCGCGGCGAAACAGAGTGAACGAAATCGAATATTGCCTTCATCGAGCAACTCTCACGTATCGAGCGCGACGTCAGTAAAATTTACACTCAAACAATGGACGTAACGAGTGATATACGAATAGTAAGTTATAAGTAAACGCAGTGAATTGATACTATTGCTGGATATGCATACCTTTACTAGCTGTACCCTGTGACTGCGTCCGTGTGTGCTGTTCGTATCACTTACGGGATTGAACAATAGTTTTTGGACAAAGATTAATGGCATGTTTATAAAACATCTTCACAAGTAGAACAAATTTGTTTAAACATAGAAAATGTTAAAGTTAGCTAGCTATACCTAAACGATAGACATGTATGGTATCGCAGATTTTTATTTACAACTTTTAAAGGAACAATTCTGTCGTACATGACTTTTGTGAAACTTTACTTGTTAACGCAGCGGAAGCTCTCAAAAGGAAAAAATCCCCTATTTTGAAACATTCTTCATTGGTGCTATGCTCCTACTGGTCTTAGTGTAATGATATATAGCCTATAATATATAGCCTTCCTCCATAAATTCGCTATATAACACTGAGTGATCTTTTCAAATCGGACCAATAGTTCCTGAGATTAGCGCGTTCAAGCAAACAAACAAATTCTTCAGTTTTATGTATAAAGTACTAGCTGCACCCCGGGACTTCATACCCGTGGGCCACCTTTATCACTTAGGTTAGCCGATTGTCAGGCCCACATCGGAAAGTCAGTGTAGTGCTGTGCTTTGGTGGCGGATTTGGTGGTGTAGCTTTCGGGTTGCAGCATTACACCTATTTTCCCTCATATTCATTCGCGGATTAAAGCAAAGTAGTTTAGTTTTTTGTACAACTAATAATACATTTAGATAAGTTTCTTTGTCTCTCCAGTAAGTTTTATGTTTCCTCAGAAACACGAAGGTGGTCAGATATTTCAAAAAGCAGTTATACATTGGGACAGCCATGTGTCGCCCCGGTAAGAACTGCTTAACATAGCCAATCAAACGCCCGCTACTGATTAAAGCTACGACCTTCTCAATGTTATGTCACGAGCAAATGACTAATGCT
This sequence comes from Charaxes varanes, assembly GCA_024363005.1. Lineage (NCBI taxonomy): Eukaryota > Metazoa > Arthropoda > Insecta > Lepidoptera > Nymphalidae > Charaxes > Charaxes varanes. Next base: position 1,087,816 of record JANCMC010049391.1, on the reverse strand, counting down.
ACCACCGGTGACTGGCGTCGTGTTTTTGCTGTTTCATTCAGGGGGAAGCGCTCTGACAGACATTAAGTACGGGTAACAGGTAATTTATGACGTTCACTTCAGCTTGATAACGGGCCCCGGTGACCTATTGTTGGCCACTTATGTTTTTATAAAAGGCCATTGTTAGTGGGCTTTTTCACTTTACTCATCCTTACTTGATTTTTTTCCTTCGAGAGTCGCTTTTTTTCGCTTCAATTGTTCAACTTTCTTTATTCGGAATTTATGTATTCGTGCGTTAATAATGTTGGTATTATTAAACGTAAATTGGGATTTTTGATGTCTCTTTTTTTTTCCCAAAATCTACTTTTTTTGGTTAGGTCAGTTTATGGCTATGCCTGTGATATTTTTTTTTTTGGACACCTACGGGCATCGATACACGACCAGGAGGCCAGCAGATGCGTGCCGGCCTTTACTGACGAGTTTAGGCCACCGGGAAGTCCCACAAACAGAACGAAACGCGACAACAATACCATCACTTGACGCGACAGCATTGCCGCCACTTCACGACGATCTCAAGTGAGAGAGAGGTACTGATACCCGGACGTGCCAACCCAATTCGTCTACAAGCGTGGCGCTACCTCTAATTAGAATATATAAACAAAAGTTTAAAACACACGGAATTCATCTTTAAAAATATTGAAATTTTAACTTTAATAATAAGACAAACCTATAAATATTTCTTATCGGTAGTACTATAACTTGTTATCACTTCAATTGACCTTGATCTTATTAAATACGCCCAAATGGAACTGATATCGAAGTGGTATCGTTATGTAATTGAATTACATTGGTTAAAAATATTTTTTCTTCCAGCTACTCGGTAATGTTATCATTACTCACTACATAGCCGATCGGAAAGGATGACTTTTCTGCTTAGAACAAAAACAGTGCAATAATGTTGTATGAAATTTCACGACTGTTTCTTGTTTTTATATAAATTTATTTTATCTATACATCTATAATCTATATATATAAAAATGAATCGCAAAATGTGTTGGTAAGCGCATAACTAAACAAGGCCTGTACCAATTTAACCAATTCGTTTTTTTTTTAAATGTTCGTTGAAGTCCAAGGATGGTTTTTAGGGCGAGAAAAAAATCGAATAATTGCCGGGAAAACCCTAAAAACAGCCCTTTTCTTTTTCCCATACAAACGTTTTATAACTTGACGCTCATGGGAAGAGACTTTTTTGATCACACTGCAAAGGTAATGTAATGTGTGTTTAAGTTAAATTAATTTAACCAATGTTTAAAATCTTTAAACTTAAAAAAAATTAATAGGTACAAACCATTATTTATTGTATTAAAAATTAATTGTATCATACTTTATGATGCTCAAATACAATATATACAGTATGTATTTTTTTAACCATCTCATTCAGAAATCATGCTCATTGGACAATGTAATTGTAATTTTCTTTGAATAATAAATTTGTTTAAAGTTTACAATTTGTTAACGCCTGTAAAAGTTAACTGAATTTACAATAGTGTATCTGATATGGTAAAATGTAATATCTGAACTCTTTTACACTTGTAAACTAGAATACATAATATTGCATTGTTCCATTTGTCCACTGCATTTATTTTACGATTCAAGATTTATATTTTAGGTGGATATACCAGAATATAAACTACAAATATGGCCAGGCTATAAAGCTACCATCAATCAATACGAAGACAGACTTCTGATGGTGACTGAAATAACACACAAGGTATTTTAATACGAACCTGCCACTATTTTTTTGAAGTTTTATTTCATTGATATTGATAAATTAAATTATAAAACAATTATATATATATATAGTCCCTAACATTAAACCGATCAAAGAATTTGTATACAATTTAAAAATATCAAAGTAAAAAATTTTTTAAACTGGCTAATGGCTGAACTACCTTCCTAATTATTTATTATGTAATCATTGACATCCTTAATTATTTCAGGTAGTGTCCATTTTTTTTCGTTTTATTTATTTTGTTGAACAGGCTATCCACTGTGTTTATAAAGTTTTATTAACACAGCTTACATGTTAATGTTGTAGGTATTACGTTTGGATACAGTATTGCAAATGTTGAGGGAATATGCCAATTCCAAAAGAGATCGAGATTACAAAAAAGTCTTTGTTGAAGATATAGCTGGTAAAATTGTCATGACTGACTACAACAAGAAGACTTACAGGGTTGATGATGTGTCCTGGAAAGATTCGCCCCTGTCTACATTCCAGATGAAGGGAGAAAATGTTTCATATGTGGACTATTACTACAAGGTAAGTTGTATAATTAGAGACTAAATAATACTACAAAAAATGTTTTTACTCCTTTTAATATGACAATTTAATTACAATATAAAAAAAAACAAAAATATTCGCTGAATTTTTGAGGCTTGCATTATTTTGCGCGAATATATTTCATCCTAATAAAATGCGAATGCGCGATGCGATTGTACTTAGTTCTGCGAATGTGCGATCAAGTATTTTGATGTCTTAAGATGTGTCCAAATTAAATTCACGCGATCGCATCGTCTTTAATTAGGCTGCCTGATAGTAGTAGATACATAATTGTAACTAACTGTAGAAGGGGGCAGGTCTAAAAGACCCATATAATTTCAAATTGCACAAATCAAGCATAGTAATAAAGATTTTTTTTATATATTTTCAGAAATATAACATTAGGATCAGCGATACTAAGCAGCCCCTGCTCATATCTCGCTCGAAAGGAGCTAAATAAGTTTTACTTCAGTCGTGGTTTTGAGAACAATTTTTTTAAACAGTAGTAAAAATATACTTAAAAAAAGTAGAAAACAGCGACTTCCTTTTCCATAATGGGGGGCTGTCTCATTACCTTAGTTCTAGAAATACTACTACCAAAGAGAAAACCACGATTAAATAATATTATTCGAGTAGTGTCGTGTTACAGTTGTTTTATTAGGGTTGCCAGCACTCTTTTTTATGTTACAAGGGGCAAGCAGCAGGCACCTAAGTGCCTACCGACGCCCTGGGCATCTGCACGACCAGAAGTCTAGCATATAACATATAAAATTTTATATACCTACATTATCATTAAAATCCCAAAAATCCCAATAAAAAATGATTAATACCTTTGTTTACATTTTATTGATTTATTGTATTTTTTTGTTTTAAAAGGTGGCGCTGGGAAAGGCACATGCAGTCGCTCTGTCAAATACGGGAGACGTATTCACATTTGGCATAAACAACAAAGGCCAGTGTGGCCGAGAGTTTGGCTACACCAAGGAAAGTAAGTCCTTTTTCCAATATTACTCCTGTATTTAGATCTTTAAATACCACTATATGTAACTTATTTTAATACAAATTTACTATACTACTTTCATACTCTAGATTCTTTAATTCGCTTGTATACGCGACTATTCAAGACCATATATATTGTATATTTATTGTATTTTTAACCAATACCCAAATGAACAAACCTTATAAAAAATAATGAAATAATGAAATGACGTAAATTGTCCCAGTGTAAATTTAAGACGTGTGACATAACATTGACAGAATGCATGCTACAATTATCGTCTACGGAATATAAAAACGTGGACGGGTACAATATTATAGAATAATAGATACTAGTAAATAGTAAGTAACCCAACGTTCGGACAGGACAGCGTCTGTCGGATCCGCCAGTGTACAATAAATACTTTGATCTTAGACAGGCACTTTCTACGCTACGCTTTTATTTATGTGTATAATACGTTACAATTTTGTTTATAATGCCTTTGTATTATATATTTAATATTTTCTTGTTTTGTTTTAGAACCCTTCACACGAGGCTCGACCGCGAGTGGAGGCAAAGAGGAAGCTCGTCTGTGTCCGGGCGTTCATTCCTGGAGCGTGGAGTACTGTCGCGTGTGCGTGCTTTGCCGCGAGTGCACTGGCTTCGCCGGCGCCTGTGCCTGCACGAACCTTCCCAACCGGCTACCGGGCGAGTGAGTGACTAAATATTTGTATTATTACTAAAAATGTTAATTAGGGAGTTATTTCTTATATCCCAAAGGAAAAAGAGAGATGTTATCATTATTACGTAGCTCCTAAACGAATCGATCGAGTGAGATGCTGTTTCTATTTTGTTTGAAATTGACCTGATCTAAATTGGTCTTAACTGTAATGAATCAAGATTTATTCAGGCATGTTAACGTCATCAGCTCTTTCTGGCAGTGGGGTGGTTCGAGGTGCTGTTCCTCAATTTTTTAAAGTGAAAAAACGAGACAGAAGTTATGTTTATTTTAATATTTTAGAGTTTTGACAACCTTCTTCGTGGTAAATCGAACTTGCTGTACTGGTCGAGCAGCGGCCGGCAATAGTTGTATGAAAATCAATATCTGTCATGTTTAGCGGCCAAATAAATTATTATGTAAAATCATATTTGACATGTAATTTAAAATGGAACGATCTTCTATTCCGCAACATGGCTACCAAAAAGGTAACTAATCGAAGGTTTAATTTAAATTTCAAACTGGCATGCACATATAAAGCTGTTTAGTGAAAAAAAATACTTTGGCGCGTAAAAAACTATTGTTGTTAGTTGTTCGTCAACCGTCATTGGTTTTAAATGCTTTTTCAAATAAAAGTTCTGAATTGTACTACTTACTTTAATTTAAGCGCATTATTTGAAGAAAAGTACTATGCAGTGTTCCTCGGCTTCGCCTCTGACCACATTCACTCGTTCGTCCATAAATACCTCTCTTGCCGGCCGCTTCAGTAATGGACTATTTCCTTTCTGTTTTTCTTTTTAATAGTAACTTTATATGTTGGCAGTAATCAAATCATTTTTTTAATTCACGATTATTTTTATCTCTTTTATAGATTCTCGTACTTACTTAAATAGATACTTCAGTGACATTTTTAGTATTTTTATAATTAAATATATATTATACGCCTTGTACATATTTATTATTATTACTCTTTTCACCTTTTTAGTAACACCCAGTCAGTATGCTGCCTTCTGACGTCAGACGTGTAGGAGGCCACTAAAAATCAACGAGCAAGCTGAGTGGCTATCCTTTTCGGCACACCGGTACACGATTTAGTTTTAAGGAAACTGTTATTATACATTTTTATGTTTTTTATTACTTTTTAAGATATATTTTATAGCTTTTTTAGTTTTAGTTATCTTTCGGGTGTAATTTTAAATAATGGTATTTTCATTTCATTTCATTTCATCTGCCTCCCGTAACTTTTATCATGCCAACCTTACATCTAGCCATAGGACTCCTGAATTTATCTAACCAAATCTGGTACAAGTATACATGTATGTATAAATGGCTGTTTCCCGCGACTTGAACGGCATAAACTTCTATAATCTGGCGCTATTGAAAAGGCAGTTCTTAAAGGATGTCTACTATGTATAATTTAACTAAGAATAATTAAATAAATATGGTATGCAAATCTAAACATTTCAGGGTGAATTTCGACCAGTCTGCGATCTCTCGTATATATAGTAAGAGCTCTGGCAATATTACTCATTAATAGAAACATAACACTATACCTATATATATATAACATATATATAACACAATACTATATTTCGGCTGTGGGTTTCCCTAGGGAGGTACTCCCTCAATCGGTCAGCTCTACTGAACCTGACTAAACCTGGTTATACCTCTACTAGATATGCATGTATACAATAACAATACGAGATTCAAATACTAATTGAGAAGGTCGTGGCCTAATCAGTGGTCGGCGTTTGAGTCGATCGTTAAGTTAAGTTGCTCTGGCTGCGACCGGGTGATAGATGGGTGACCCATTCTGGCGCTGATTTATATTTGATATCCGACCTCCTCCATGTTTAATAACGAACACAACAAAAAGGAAATTATCCAATTTAGTGCAATCGTTCGGAAGTTATGCACGTGCATACATTTCAGTAGGTCATTTTTATTTGCGACTATAATTTAAAATCTAACCTAATTCTATCTTTCAAGTTGGATTAAACTGCATATGGTGTGCAAGTTTTATTAAAATCGGTTTAGCAGTTTAGGAGTCCATCGCGGACAAACAGCGTGACGTGTAGTTTATGTATATTAAGATTGAAGGCTCTGTTTGTAACGACAAAATTAATAAAAATATTTTTTGCTACTAGGCAGTTCATTCATACGTAGCCATCTATTCATACGATACCTAAAGAAGAACATTTGCAAGTTATAACGTCTGTCTGTCTGTCTGTTCGTTCCGGGTTATCTTCGAAACGCCTGTACCGATTCGGACATGACTTTTACTGGTAGATAGCTAATTTTGCAAGGAATAACGTAGGCAAATAGTTAGGTTACCGTACAAAAAAGAACACCTAAAATTTAACAAAATCACTGAAATCACACGGATGAAGTAGCGGGGTACAACTAGTATATAACAATAAACTCCAAAAAAGATTAAAGATGTAAACTTTTGAGAGATTTCCTTGGATTTTGTGACTAAATTGATAAATAATTACGGTAAAGAAGACCCTTCCTGCTGCGCTGGCCCTGTGACATTGTCGTCACAGTCAAATGTAAAGTCAAATATAAGTCAAATGTAAATTCAAATGTAAAGTCAAATGTAAAGTCAAATATAAGTCAAATGTAAAGTCAAATGTAAAGTCAAATGTAAAGACAAATGTAAAGTCAAATGTAAAGTCAAATAAAAGTCAAATGTAAAGACAAATGTAAAGTCAAATGTAAAGTCAAATATAAGTCAAATGTAAAGACAAATGTAAAGTCGCCAAAAACATTAGCTAGTAAATACATACTATTTCATACTAGTTGTTTCCTGCGACTTTGCCCGTGTAAACTTTGCAAAGGTCCTTACATCTGTTTTTAAGAAACCGTTCTTGGCGGATGTCTACAAACAACCTCCCTGCTAGACTTCTTTGTACGTCCCGAGGTTTTTGTAATTTCGTAATAGACCTTTTATTGAGGAGTTGTTCGGACTAATACCGGAAGCTGTATTCCACCACAGGACATCTCGCCAGAATCTGAAATTTCACCCTAACCACCTTGATGTCCTAAAATCCACAACCGTGCGATTTTCAAGAAACTTCATACCTCGCATAATTCCTCTGTGTAATCAACCGTAATGGTCGCCAGAGGTTCGACTCCAACGTCGTAAAATCAAATTTTAGTCACTTTCTATCGGTTAACTAAAAAGAAAATCTGTTATTATAGCTTTTGCGCTAAAATATTTTTGATATATAGTAAGAATCTTCTCTCACATCTGAAATCCAATAAGTTATGCAAATGATTTATATGAAAAAAGATTATCTTGAAAAAATGCTTTAGCGATAAAATTTGGAACATTTGACTTTACACATTCATAATATATATTTACAACAAATTGGGCATATTAATATAATAAAAATTACAACGTGACCCTTAGAATGTTGTTTTGGGCTCTCTGAAGGCACATGATGTTTGATTTGCTCGCTGATGACCATAGTTGTATTACATATGTCCAGATAGGTTTTATTATGGAACAGTATACTCTTAGTTTGTTGGACAGGGATTAAAAATGAGAAACATTTTTTTGAAGTCGTTTAAACAACGTGATAATTTACTAAAAGTAAAGACATAATTAGTTAGATTCTAACAACCAGTCATCACATTATTTTTTTTTGACATGACATTGTGTCACTCCACTAGACACTTCGTTGTTTTCTGGTACACGTTTCTTTATTTATTTATTCTTGTAACAAAACACATTGCAAAACGTTATTAAATAGCACATTACGCTGCGTCCAATGTTTTTTTTTATTATTTATTTTATAAAACAAGGGTAAAAGGGCAAGCGGTTCATCTAAGTGACTACCGACGCCCATGGACAACTGCAACATATGACAGTCATGCCGGCCTTTGAGATATGAGAAAACTCTTTTCTTGAAGGTCCCTAAGATGTATCCGTTCGGAATACCGAAGCCGTGAACCGATTCCACAGATAAATTGCGCACAGAGAAATTTTATAGTCAAAGATGGATTTTAAATAAAATGACCAAGAACGGGATAAGGCACGCTTAACTAGAAGGGTACCTGATACACGATAAAGGTATTTTTTAAATAACTTCAAAAGTTGTTGCATGATTTCGCTCAAATATTTTCCTAATGAATTTTGAGCATGTCCTATCAACATGGCAAATTTCAAGTATCTGAGTCTAATAGATTCCTTGTAGGTCCACGAAACCCTAGGAAAAATAATATTTATTTATAAGTAACAAACTAACATTAAAACTTTACTTACACATACGACGAATAAATAGGTAGATGTCTATATTCATTAAAAAAATCCCTCATTAGTGTATGAAAAGTACGCGTACAAGTCTCTGAGCTCCCTTTGTTTCAACTGTCCTACTTTGTGGTACAAAATGTAAATTTCGTGGCATTTTCTGACGTTAAAAATATGCTACTGTTTTTTAAAACGTAGACATTCTTTTTACGTTTTCTGTCTCTTTCCGATAATATGATTGTTTCAACTTTCTGACTTATGGCCGCTACACACGCATCGATAAATCGTTGCGATTTAACAATGTCGGTAAATCGTTGCGATTCAACTGTGCGGATAAATGCGCCGCTTTGAATATGTCGCATGCTTGATATAAAGTGACCTAACTCAAAAAATGTGATTTCTGGGAAATCGCAGAAAACGTTTTGTCATTTTCGACTTATCCGCTTATAGTTAGATAAAAATCACATTATAGTAACAGATTATGTATTTTAATTATTATCAATCAAGTTTTACTTGTAAACTTTAGTTAAAAAGACAAATATAGGTGTATCTCAGCGTTTGATGGAGATTCCGAAATATTTCTTAGAATGGCCAGTAGAGGACGTTGCTGACTGTATTAACTGACTTTAGGTCTAAAACGTCAGTCAGTTTACGATTAAGCATGCAATACGTAAAAATAAATGAACGAATATGTATTTTATTGCTAACTGTACGTGCTTAATTAGAGAGACACATATAAAATGTTTAAGCTCATATGGGGAATAGTGTATAAAATAGATTTTTTAATGTTTGATTTTGAAGAGATAACGTCTTATAAATAGATGACTACACGCCATGTGAACGGACATGCATCACGTTTCGGGGCCCAATGAAATCATTTACAAAGTTTCCGATATAAATTTAAATAATAATAAAAATGTAGAGATCATGCAGGCTCAAAATAAAGATAAATCAAAGAAAACGATAAATTTCTTTCATTTACAAAAACTCAAAATTAATACATTTTTGGTTACGGGTAATCTCCAATACGGCTGCATCGATTTTGATGGTACTTTCATTGTGAGACAGCTCATTTTATGTATATGTACTCACTTACATCACCGAAACGCTTTGTAAATAGGAGTTTAAAGAGAAGACAATCACTGTTAACATCTTTATTAGAATATATACAACCAGAATATGATTACGCTATATAATATTGGCTGGACTCCGCCACACAACGATTTATCTTTCAGATTAGTTATTTATTCAATAATTCTTATTTTCCTTTCCCTTATTAATTACTCTAGTGACATAACAACAACAATTGACAGTTGACAGGTTAAAAGCCCCTAATTCCCGCCATTATTCCATAATGTACCCTTTTTCTTTAATCTTTGACGACTGTGTACTTCTTATGTGCCAGTTCTACTAGTTTTCCTTGCGAAAAAGGGTGTAAGAAATGTTGGCGACAACAGGAGTATTTTCAAAATATTTTGGATGGTTTAAGAGTTGCTGACTCAATTCAAGGAATATTATGAAGTCAATAAGAGAAATATTAAATATCGGCGTAAATTTGAACAAAATACCAGCTGTTCTAAATTCGGCCATAAATCTTTACATTTGGATACAATATGCATGTTTAAAGTTATGTACAATATAAAATGTGTATTTAATAAGATTAATGTCATAATTAACGAAATTGATTGTTATTGTTTCATGGTTGTCATGACTACTCTTTGATACCATCCGATAATAAAATGTGTACATGTGTGTGAGTACACGTCATTGAATACACGTCGTCTTACGTAAAACTTTTGTGGACGAATTTCGACCAGCGGGCTATCTCTAGTAAATTATAATTTTGCCAAATTTCATACTCATTTGTTCGCATAATTTTAGTTAAATAGTACAGAATTAGTATTTAGTTAAATAGTACAGAAAAATTTCGCTTTAAGTATTAATGTATAATTAAGACTAGTATACAAGCTATTACAGTAATATTTTCCCACAGTACAATATTACAGGCATAGAAATTAGCTCTGGCTTGATTCACTAGGGGGGGTGGTGCTTGGGGTAATTAATACACGCCCATATGAGAGGCTTCGAATCCGCGACCCGCGCTGCTAGTTTATACGGAAATTGTCTGTGCCGCTTGCTTGGACTGTTATTGAATTTCTTTTAAAACGGGCACACGATGGCGATGGCGATGGCGATGGCGATGGCGATGGCGATGGCGATGGCGATGGCGATGGCGATGGCGATGGCGATACTATATGACACACGGACGTCTGTTCCTAAGGTAGAAAACTTAATGCCTGTGTTATAGGTAACAGCCGCCTGTTATAAACAAGTATATTTTTTTGTCGAAATATATAAATACATACATATGGATAATACACCCAGACTCGACGTGGGAATCGAACCTACGACCCTCAGAGCAGAAGGCAGGGTCACTGCCCACTGCGCCAACGGGCCAGCCAATATATATGAAATAGTAATTATTTATTTAGTAAAACAAATCAACAGCAGTGGTTCTGTAGTTATTATGTTAGACTAAAGAATATAATTTTGCAGGATCGTGGGACTACTGCTGCGCTCCGACACATAGATGTGGTTACAGCGAAGGTTTTCAAAAACCATGGTAAGTATGACCTCACCATATTTACTTAAAATCAACCAGCCGCAGTATTTTTATTAATTTTGTGAAGTACGTTTTATTTGGCTACCGATTTCCAAATTTCGTGGTCTGATATAAAACGTATCGAGACTGTATTTAATCGGAAAGCCCATTAATATGACAAGCTAGCTATTTCCCGCGAATTCGTCCGCGTAAAATTAATTTTGGTAGAGCCCTTAGACGTCCTCAATCCAGCCATAGTCTGTTGCTAAATGCGATTTTAACAAACGTCTAACTCCCTCCCTGGTAAAATTCAAGTTCGTAGCCAAAAATGAAGAACTTTCATATAAGATTGCTCCTTAAGGCGACGCTGTCGAAACATTCATTTTTAACGGATGTTTACTAACTATAAACTAATTGCCAAATGTCATCATTGTACGTGCCGTGTTTTTCGAGATTTCGTCTTAGGTGACCTTTCGCTTTTCACTTTCAGGTGTTACGTTGGACCATCCCATGAGCAATGGCGTCCGTGCAGTGAAAAATACTACCCATATCACCAACACAACGTACCGCATCCTTCACAGGGACATAGAGGTAATAAATTTATATAAAACTAACTATTTATTAAATTCGACATCATCATCACCATCATCATGATCAACGCTTAATCGCCCACAGCTGGGTATAGGTCTCTCTTCTGCCTCATAGGCCTCTTCTTTATGCCACTCTTCCCTGTCTCTTGTCAGTCGCATTAAGCTGTCAACCTTTTTAACCCCCGAAGCAACAAGATGGTTGTTATAAATTTCACTTCGATGTCCCTGTATGTGTCTGTTTGTGGCATTGTAGCTCTCAAATGGATAGACCGATTTCAATGCGGTTTTTTTCATTTGAAAGCCAGTTTCCTTGTGGTGGTTTTAGGTAAATTTGGCAAAAATCGCTTTAGCAGTTTTAAAAGTATCAGCTCCTTTCCAATATGAGGTAAAGCATTTTTGACATAAAGTTGGATTTTCTTGCTTTTGTTTGAAAGATTTCTTAGTTGCGATTGGGGGTGGAAGAGGAGATAAATAAATGTTAGAAGCGAATATATAAGAGTGGCGTATCGGGGTTATTTAAATTTCGAATTGAATGTTATATGTCTTTTATTAACGTTGCAATTTTTTAATTAATCTGAATTAATTACTGGTGCCCCTAATTCTGTAAATGTATTCTTGACTATAGAATCTTTTCATTTTTTTTTGCTTTTACTCGTTATTATTATAATGTTAATTATCTTAATTCAACATTAAAATAAGAGACAACTGGCGCAAAATCTTGTCAGTGGTCAAAACTCATTTTGGGTTTCCAAGCCACTCCTGAAAGTAAGTTAATTTTCTTAAATTGCTTACACATTGCAGAAGCTATACAACCTCGTCCAGATCAAACAGGCAATCAGAAACCAATTGGAAAACCAAACTACATTCACGCTGACAGAGATAGATTTAATCACGGAGGATACTTGTCAGAAGCAGACAGAAGATACTGGGATGATTTGTATAAGAAAGGTCCTCAAGCCTATTACGACAAACACGGAAACCCTTTGCCCGGTATAACTTTACTTGATAAATAAAAGTATAGTAGAGACTCAATTTGATTTAAAGAGTGCAGTGAGAGTATTTTGAATATTTAATGTATAAATTCCTGATTGAACTGAACTAAAATATCCAAATGAAATTAATGATAGCTATACATTAATTTGAACATAAGTGCATCTCTTATTACAGGATACACAAGAGTACCAATTGAAGACAGTCCACATATAAAGTATCAACGCAACCCACCACGACCCGGTTCTGGTTATTGGGTTCCTGTATCTTCACCCGATAGTGATGAACCACCGCCTCCTGGAGGACTTGGAGTTCCAAGGTTAGGTACCTTTATATAATGTTTAATTTTGCATAACAATTTATTGTCTTTATAGTTATAATTAACAATTTTTAGTCCATTTGTATGTTGCTCAATTCCTCTATAATCGATTTTCCTTTCAGATATTGGCCAGTGGCGTACCTTCATAAAGGACCTCCGCCCAACATGACGTACTTTAGGTATAACGAGACTAGTACAACGACGCTGAAATACGATACACAACCAAAAGAGCAATCAAATCAGAAACGAGTTAATCCAGACAAACCTATAGGAAATGATTTAGAAAGCAGATCAATAGAAAATAACCCCAGAGTTGAAAAACGAATCAATATTACTGGTGACGACGATAATGATATTTTTGAACTTTCAATCGACAAAACATCAACGTTTAAACCGGAATACAATGAGACAAAACTTGAAAATAAAACTGAAAAAGAAACAAAAATTAATAACACAGAGTTGCATAATAAACCCGAAATAGCGAACTTCGAGGAAGATGATTATATTAGAGGAATAGATGGAAAACTTCACGATTTTACAAAATCTATAGAAGTTTACGATATAGAGGATGTAAAAGGAGATAAAATACCAGATATAAAAACTATAGAAGCGGAAGAACGGCAGATTGAGGCAATTGGGAGGTTGCTTGCGTCCCGTCGTGGTGGAAAACTTGTAATTGAAAAACGCTCTCAGAAAGACTTAGAATCCAAAAGCATAGCTCTTGACAAGGATTTTATAGATTTTAATTTTGGTAATAAGTTTCCAACATCAGAGAGAAGAGGTGTAGTTCAGAAAGTATCTAAAGAAGATATAAATAAGGACAAATTTTTAAATGATAAAAGTTTAGAGGTCAGCGAAACAACTTTTGTTAGATCTCCCCCCAGAGTTTTAAGTACAACAGAAAATATTAGAAAAGCTATCATAAATGGAAAAGTATTTTATGACGCTACTATTAGGGATCAAAGGGAATTGTTTTCAAATTCTTCTAGAAGGGCTAAAAACTTGCGTCTCGAAGAAAATAGGGGTCCATCAGTAATAACCAACTTGAATGCCAAGAAGAAAAACGTTAGGACTCGTAATACGAATCCGATTCGAAGAGTCAGAAGGGTGTATAGAAAGAGATATAACCCGGAGGAAGTAAGAAAGAGACTGTTGGAACGTGAGAAGAGTAAAAATTCCACACAGATGATTAAGAGTTAATGGAGAAAATTTTTAATTTAAAGTTTAAATAAAATGAAGTATTAATACAATAACGTACATAAATAATTACGATTCAGGCATGTGGATTATGGACGGAAATATTTCACTGCCACTTTATTTAGGTTTTTTTTACTACTTCATAAGAAAGGGACGGCTAACTTCGGGCTTTATTGTAATATTATAAGACTTGAAACTTAAGTCTTATCTCTTAACCATGGCGGTCTTTGTTGCTGTGTAATAAATGAATTAGTATGTCACATTCAGCCATCCAAGCAAGTAGGATGATCAAAAAATTTCATATAGGTATAACAGGTACCAGGGTTGTTTTATTCATAACGCCCTTTTCGTGACATGATACAATAAAGATTTCAAACTCTTTAAATCAAGGAGATGGCCCAAATATTTGATTCATCATCAGTTACAGTTTGTTTAAACATCAATAAATAATCGTTTTTATAAAGTTTACTTAGTCGATGTAATTATTTTGGTACCTAAATCAGATATCTAGATCAACTGATTCTTTTCGATAGCGGAACTATTTTTAATTATTGGTAGATATAGTGGAGAAGTGTGAATTGTGATAATTTTGAAGTTATTAAAGTTTATAATTCAGGTTATTCTACCACAATAGAAAAAAACATTTTCAATCGATATGTAAGTAAAATTTTAATAGCTGAATGTGATATATATATTTTTTTGTAAAAGCAATTGTCAGTGTGACTCAAAAATATTTTGGGTTGTATTGACGATTTTGTAAGATTTAAGCGCTTAGTGTATTTATTTATAGCTGCTTTAAACCAAGCGTCTTCTTTTTATTGAGATATCTAGTAAAGTTATTCAACAAGTAAATTACGAAAGGATGTCAAATCAATTTAATTTTCGTCGTCAAATTGAAGACCATTCATTTTTTTACTGCTGTTTATCGTAAACAGAATTTCAGTTACCCTGCAGTTACCATTAACAATTATGTAATTTATTTAAAGGTTTATTTCTGCTATTATATCATTTATAATTTACATTTGCTTTTTATTTTACAACTCAATCAACCCTACTTACTAAAAACATAAAACAAGTTACAGACAGTTGCTGGAAGTGCTAGAAATTCTATGATTGCAGATAATTTAACATTTCACAAATAATGAACAGATCTATGGATGGTATTAATCATTTAACATCAGGTAAATCAGTCTCGTTTGTTTATTAAACAGTCTATAAAAGTAATAAACACACCCCATTATCACTTCACATCACATCTGTTAATCTGGTGTTAATCATTTATCATCATTTGAACCGGACGCGTTTGTTCACAAAACCTATAAAAGTAATAAAAACATCCCATCATCACTTTACATCAGATCTGTTAATCTGGTGTTAATCATTTACCATCATGTGAACCAGACTCGTTTGTTCGCATAGTCTATGGAAGTAATAAATTTAACTCATCATCTCATTACATCAGATCTGTTAATCTAGTGTTCATCATTTACCATCAGGTAAATCAGACTCATTTGTTCACATAGCCTATGAAAGTAATAACCAAGCCCATCACTTTAGTTCAGATCAGTTAATTTGGTATTAATCACTTACCATCAGATAAATCAAACACTTTCGTTCACAAAGTCAATGAAAGTAATAAATACGCTCCATCATAACTTTACATCAGATCTGAGATGCTCAAGTTCTTACATAAAATAAACAAATATGTCCTTGAGTCACACACTCTTTGCTGCTTTCTATATCCACTGTACTTTCTCAGGAGAAATGCAATGCTGCATAATGCAAATCTACAAGGAGTCGTGAACTCACGCGTGGTAGGGTTGTCACCTGAAAATAGCCACAAATTCTAAGTCGAAAACGTCTTTATTCATGCATACTTTCTTACAAGCACTTGTGATTGTCATATTTATACATTTCATGATAAAATTTACGATTTACAAGCTAACTTTACGAGGGCACCACTAACCCTGCATTGAGAAGAGTCCATAACAAAATTAATGCATCTCACAACTAAAATTGATAGTGGACTAATAGGACCTTTCTTAGCGTCAACATGGATTGCATTAGCATTGATTAAAAGCGTAGCACGATTAAAACTATCCTCCTGTGGAACTAGCACGAACAATTACATCCTAAATAAAGTTACGAAGAAACGACTCGTCAAACTTTTTGAACCGAAGTAACTACTTCGGTTCAAAAAGTTTGTGCTAGGCCCTCAATAACTGATATTTTCGTTTTACTTAAGTATAAAGTTTGTAAGGAGTGGATGCGACACTAGGCAGTACATAAACCACCTTAAGTTAAAACCAAACATGCATTCAAATAGGGGGCACTCAACAATAGATCATATGAACAAAATGAGGCACGCGTGCGGTCACCGAGTGCGGTCACTTCCCCACATTATGAATTTGGGCACACTCGAATTGATTGGTATTCAATAAATACAAGCCCTGTGTACGCTGTCAACAATTTAAGTGGACAACGTGGAGGCAGATTGAATTAAGCGGTTCGGGCGGTGCTTTGGGGAAATTCGTAACAAGCAGGGAGTGATAAGTCAAGTCAAATAAAAGGAATATATATCTATACCAATATATAATGCTGTAGGATTTGATTGTTTGTTCGTTTTCTTGATCGCGCCAATCTCAGGAACTTCTATTCCGGTTTTTAAAAAATTCTTGTAATTCTTTCACAGTTAGATAGCCCATTTATCGAGGAAAGCTATTATATATGATCACGCTAAAATTTTTCAACTAATTTTACGCGGTGAAGTCGTGGGTAACAACTAGTGTTAATACACTATGTGTAACTTTTCTCTTCGTCTTCGTCTCGATAATCTTTTTGTCATAAGACATAAATATATGTATATGATACACGGACGTTCACAAGGTAGACAATTTTAACTACTAAACTTACAGATTTGTTATATTATTAATACATATGTATTAGACGAGGGTATAAGACGCGGAAAAAATATTCCTCGTATTTTTCAAAAATAAATTGTACAATATTATTCGTCAAGAATAAATTCCGTCAAAATTAAGAGGTTTCCTATTATGTAAGTCGGATGCTAATGTACGTTTTTAAATTCATTAAATATGTAAATATCTGATGAATAAGCCCGCATCATCTATGGTCGGAATGCACACATTGTCTATGATACGCGACACGTGGTGCGCACATCACACTAATCTGTGCGCATAGATCAAAGTACAATCAAAGAGAAATTATATAAACATGACAATAATTTGGCAAAATTTGTCAATAATTTATGAAATATATTATTTACATAAAATTTAATAGTATATTTTATACCAGTAAACCATACAGCTTAATGTTATTAATATTGATTTATTAACATTGTTATATTTTTGGGCATAATTGCTTCAAGGCATACTAGCTACAAGATGTAAATAAATAAATACAAATATATACAGGACTATATGACACACGGACATCTTTTACTAAGGTAGATAACTTAATGCCTGTGTTATAGGTAACAGCTGCCTGTTACACACAAATATATTTTTTTAGAAATATATAAATACATAAGAATAATACGCCCAGACTCGAGGTGGGGCAGATGTATACCTAGAAGACTGGCGGCATACCCTCTTTTAATGGAAATACTTATGCGCTGACCCAAATTCCAGCCTTCAGATCAGGACATCAATAATTCTGTTAACTTTTTACAGAAAATAAAAGCTTCTATTCTCCACGGTGTCCCCTTAGCAAACGGCAAAATAATTGGTACTCTGTTATCCTGGATATTCACATTCGCGTCGTGATACATAATATATGATTTGGCTGGCCCGTTGGCGCAGTGGGCAGTGACCCTGCCTTCTGTTCCGGGGTCGTGGGTTTTCGAAGTCAAAACGGAAACGGCGGAACGACTGCAACGAGATTCTGTGCCCCTTCACTCTGCCTTGACAACTTAAGATGGTCAAATCAAAGACAACTGGTTTGCCAGAAGGCGTTGCCGATTTTTGAGAAATGATGATGTTTGTTTATTGAAGATTCTGGCATTCGAGTCGATTGTTAGGCGAATCAGTTCCTACTGCGACACGGTGATAGATGAATGATCAATTCCGCCACTGGTTTTCAAATCTCCGACCTTCTCCGTGCCTCGAAAGGCACATAAAACAGTGGGTCTCGACTGTTGTTAACGAGTGATATTAGTCGTGAGATTGTAGAAATTATGGCGAATGACGACAGACGGCATTCGGTCATGTTAAGTCGCCCCACAGCCACCTTCTCTGCAATCTAAGCAGAACCTAGTAGTAGATCGGGATAATGCTTGGTAGTAAAAGTTATACGAGGCAAGAAATTCCTTGTAACTGGGCCGGCTGTGGACTTATGGGCACTAAGGTGATAGGGGTGTCAAAACTTGTGTTGGGAGTGGGCGCGGCAATAATACACAAATAGTTTTAAAAAACCAAAGAGAGTGAAAACTTAATAATGATATTTTTTCAATCATATTTTTTTCCATAAATCCAGAGTTTGATTTAAAAGGAAAAGCAAGCAGATTTTTGTGTAAAATTCGGGGCAAACGGTAAAGTGAGTTGTGATTTGTAACAAAGTTACGCGGGCCAATCAATTTAAAACCGCTACGAGTACAGACAAGAAGCCAATTTATCATCTGCTCACCGTACCGTGGAATAGTGATGTGCTTAACATTTTAGAAGACGTCGATATCGATGTGACTGATGGCTAAAAGTGGCCAATGTAAAATATATTCTAGGGAAGCTTTGATAGCTCAACGATAACAGAACGGAGTGAAATCCGCCATTTTAACCTGGCTGGGCTATAGTCGTGGCTACACTTAATACTAGCCGTCTTAGGTTTCCGCAGTCCTACAAGGATCTCTTATAGTTTCGTTCTGTCTGTCCGGCTGCAAGGTGATCTCCCTCTAGGATTTCCAAAGTGTTAGATGTAAGATTTGAAATTTTCCATGTTCACAGGACACTAGGAAAATTATTTTTAGTAAAATCGGATAAAAACTTTTGAAGTTATTTAAAAACTGCCCTTTTATTTCCATACCAGTTACGGGACCCTTCCATATAACCATGTCTTGCCCCGCTTTGGTCGATCTTTTTATTTTTTAAAGCTTAACTGTTGTAGTAATGTAAATATAATATGTACCATAAAGTCACTGACTCGCCCGTCAATCAGACTGAAAGACTAAAATACTGTGCCTAGTGCTGGTGGCGATGTTGAGACGTTAGCATTCATTTGGATTTCAGGATTGCACCTACATTTGCCTTTTTTTATTCGTGGATTAAAAAAAATAATTTCGTTTTTCTGCCAAAATGGAAGTTTTATTATCGATATTATTTATTCGCACAACACTATCGTCAGTACGTACTGTCTGTTTGCGGAGCGCATCGCAAATATATTACGGCGGCTCGGGTGGGCCCTACCGAAAAATCCGTTCTTAGGATATATTTACTAACTATAAACTACCTCTTTGCCAAGTTTCATCTTTATACATCGCGCGGTTTTCGAGATATCGTATTCGTTTACCTCTATAGATTCGCTATACTTTCAGTTCTCTGGTCGGCATTAACGTCTCCTTGATAAGGCAATAGTACAAAAATGGACTGAGCCCCTGAACATCTTACCTGACTTACGATATTTTGTAAACGTTGAAAGTTTATCAGCTCATGCTCTCTGACCCGGTAAGAACAATGGCCTGTTATGAAGTTTGAATGATCGTGATTTTGGCGGGTAAACGGCACGATAGGCCATTAATGTTTATTAAAATAAGTAAAGTGGCCTGAATTATTCCTTATAATAATATCTATCTCCCAGTGGAAGCTCCGTTGAAATCGGTCCAGCCGTTTCAAAGTTAAAATTAAAATCGTTTATTCATACAGACTTTTTTATAAGCACTTATGAATGTCATATTATTATTATGTTTTAATTACATAATATTTTTACGGAGGATATTTTTGGAGTTTAACCGGTACAAACAAACAAATATGTGTTTTTTTAATTTGAAATTGAAACCCTACGACTTCAATTTCCAATTTCGACTCAAACAGACAATTCTTCAATTTTACTTAACTTATTGTTATTCTCGTTAATTCTGTTATGCATTTTTGTTGGTAATTCTAATAAATAAATCATATTTATACGTATAGATGTATAAAAGCAGAACGTCTGTTTGTCTTCCAGGTACTGGAATAGGGCTCCAACATTGGAATCTTCCGACTTCACCCGCGACGGCTGGTTCCGTACGGGCGACACGGCCTCGTACTCCAACGGGAAGTTCCAAATCCTCGGCCGCACCTCCATTGACCTCATCAAAACGGGCGGATACAAAGTCAGCGCTCTGCAAGTGGAGTCCGCGGTCCTGGAGCACCCGAACGTCGCCGACGTCGCAGTCCTGGGCGTAGAGGACGACAGCTTCGGGGAGATAGTCACAGCTATCGTGGTCCTTAAGGAAAAAACCACCCTAACCTTGAGGGAACTGAGGGACGAGGCCGGCAAGAAGTTGGCCCCCTATCAGCTGCCAAAAACCATGCTGATCGTCGACACAATGCCCCGCAACGCGATGGGCAAGTTGGATAAGAAAGTGATAAGGGAAAAGTTCGGTGAGAATCTTAAGATGAAAAAGGCGTAGACTCTCAGTTTGGCGGCGTATTTTAGACTCGTAATAACCGTACCTTTACCTGGTAATGTTTGATTTTGAAATGACCTTGAAGTTTATTCAAACACTTAAATACTATATCTTTAATTACTAATGATTTTGGTAAAGGACTACGCGTTCTGCTAAACGCATTCTGTAATGCCCCCTATAACACGGTAGGTTTATTCCATATTATAGGAAAACGCGTTGTAGGATTATTCTCGTACAACGCGCTTGCACCGCCCCCAAATGCGTATAATATAGTATTATATATATTATAAAATAATATTAATGCATCGTAGGATTTTTGAATGACCCCACGTTTTATCAAAAATTTTTTATAAACGATCTCTATAACTCAATCCTGTAAAGGGTAGAATGAAAACTTTTAAGTCCCGGGAACAAAACGGATCCCGCAGAAGTAACAACTGTGTTGCCGTAATCATCGCCTTCCTCCATAAAAGTAAATTTTTGTTCTTAAACAAAACAACAAAAAAAAATTACTTATAAGAATTAGACTATTACAATTACTATTACTCATCAAATGTGTAGATGTGTGTGTGTGTGTGTGTGTGTGTGTGTATATGTGTGTTTTGTATTAAGTCTTGTTTAATGTACTTCGTGCTACTACATTGTAGTATCATGAAAATGTATAATGGCCGCCGAGTGTGGACACAATTTGTGTCAGGAAATTGTGGCACCGAAAACCGCTACAGCGTTTACGGTACGTGACAACGACCGATACATCAGGTAGGTACTGCTAATGGAGGTACGTTTATATTTCACCGATTTTGCGAAGCGAACATTTTCAGTGAATAAATTGGTTGATTTTAGTGGTTAAGGGATTTTTTGTGGTTTGCGTTAATTCAATGCTAATGCTGCGCTAATTCTGCACTAATACGTTACTAATTGCGGCGTTGTTTCGACACTAATTCGCAGAAATCACAACTCCGCCCATGTTACGGCCTTGTAATCTGAAAAAGTGTCAAAGTTATACTGAAATTTATTTGTATATAGGTGAAGAATTTGTCTGTTTGTTTGTTTCTTTCAATGTTGTAGCTTCTGAGATTAGCGAATCTCAGGAACTACTGATCCAATTTGAAAACTTCTTTTAGTGTTAGATAGCCTATTTATCGAGGCAAGCTATAGGCTATATATCATCACGTTAAAAATTGACACTTAATTTTACACGAATGGAGTCGCGGGTAACAACTAGTATTCTATATATAGAATTCAATATTTATAATATAAAAGTATTACACTTTTAAAAGTCTTAATGTTCTTTAAAGTTCCATACTTTCAAAGGAAAAAAGGAACCTAATAGGATCTGTCAAGACCCTTTCTCTCAGAAACACGTCGAGCTATAAAGTTAAAATAATTACGAAATACTGAGGTCCGCAGTCTCTTAAAACTATGAAAAAATCAACCCTATTAGTGTACGCAATCAAAAGATATGACAATTTATGTTACTTTTTCCATATTCAAAAAGGGAATCAAAACCTATATGGTATTTTCTGATGACCTAAAAATATGAGATTAGACAAGAAGCTTGAAGTACAAATATAGGAAAACTACCGGAAGGCATTAATTTGTAAAACAAAAAAAATCATTCAAAATTAAAATAAATCTTAAGACAACTCTTTTTCCTCCTAGCATTATCCCGACCAGGATCTGCGTAAATGTGATAGCCGTCTGATGTCATCCTCGGAACCCTCACAATCTCCACAACCTCGCGATTAACATCACACAGTGACATTAATCGGGCCCCACTGTTTTACGTGCCTTCCGAAACACGGAGGAGGTCCGATATCAAATATAAACCAGTGTTAGAATGGGTCACCCATCTATCACCCGGTCGCAGCCAGAGCAACTTAACTTAGCGTGAAGCCAAGATCACTGTCAACTGCGCAAATACAAGGTTTATCTTTTTCGTTGAATAGTAAGTTAGTTAAAGTCGTCGGAATGATTATTTCAAAAATTTAATGTAATACGTAAGTGTATATAAATATAAATAAATATATAGGACTATATGACACACGGACGTCTGTTCTAAGGTAGACAACTTAATGCCTGTGTTATAGGTAACAGCCGCCTGTTATACACAATTTTTTTTTTGTAAATGTATAAATACATACATTTTACTTATAAAACTTTTGTATGGGAAAAAAAGGGCTGTTTTTAGGGTTTTCCCGGCAATTATTCGATTTTTTCTCGCCGTAAAAACAATCCTTGGACTTCAACGAACATTTTAAGAAAAGAATTGGTTAAATTGGTCCAGGCGTTGTTAAGTTATGCGCTTACCAACACATTTTGCGATTCATTTATATATATATATGTGTGTGTGTGTTATAGGTATGTATATTTAGATATACCATTTATGTAAGTTTTCCTTATATTCTCTTGCACTATTCATTTAGTATATTACAAAAATTCCTTTCGCCAAAGGTTGTCTGTTAAGAGAGTCTGCTTTAGCAACAATACCGCTTTTGCAGGCGTATTTATGATTTTAAAGTTAAATTAGTTATTAAATTGAAAACCTATTTTAACTGTGTGCAATAAAGAATTTATCTATTTGAAACAATTCCGTTAGTTGAAACAATCTATTTTTTATTCTAATTTATTTAAGGGTTTCAAATTTATCTTTAAGATTAGGCCAAGCCCATCCAAAAGAGATATATATTCACTTTTTTATATATATATATAACAAGTCTAAGAATAGTAATAAGTGACAAACGACGCCCATGGACTGCAACACCTGAGGGCACGTAGATGCGTTGCCGCAATGAACTTCTTAAATAATATGTCAATAACATATCTACATTGATAAACAAATTTGACAAATGAAATGCACTACTTATGATTTTTCTTACAAATCAATTCAAACAAAATTATATCTGCTTCAGATGTCGGCCTGTACGAAATAGATTGCCTCATGCCAACATCCTTTGCGTTTAAGTTAAATTTCTCAATTAAAACACTTTGTACAGCTTCGGTTCGCATACATTCCTTCAAAAGATTTTGTACGAGGAAAGAACATGTACATCATTAATAATGTTGCAATTTGAACATCTTAATTAGAGATAGCGCCACGCTTGTAGTCATCCTTGAGTATATATTCAGCGATGTAACTGCTAAGTCTGTCTTGATTAGCGTTAATATGCTGTGTAACCCTAGAACTAGTCTTTAATATCAACTTCCGCGATTTAACACAGCGGTAGAAGATGCAGAGTATCTCTCCTCAAAGGCAAAGAATCTAGCCCTTAGGAAAGAGCCATTGACAACTGAGGTAGCGCCACGCCTGCAGTCTATTGCAGTCTGCAGCCCCTATAATACCTATAATGATAATTAACTCACTTTAGACTTAAAACGTAATCGTCAGTTTATGACTAACCGTGCGATATGTTATACATAACACGATTTTTCCAAAAAATTCAAGAAATAGGGGTGTGAATTTTGTTATTAAATGTATTGTATGTAATTTATGAAATAGGCTGTGTAGTGTAGAATAAGTGTTATTATTATTAATAATAACACTCTTTTTGCTTTGACGATTATAATATAGTGTTTTAAATCAATTGAAGCTCGTTTCTGTCACCTCAAATATATAACGTATTATTAAAAGCCCTGAACATCTTCGAATTTGACTTTCAATGAGCTGACTCATAATTGTTTAATACCATCCAAATTAGCATAAAATAAAAAGGTTCATACTGCAAATTGAAGCAGCTAATGTTACAAGTGCGATGTACTTGATAACAGATCCATGATGCGTTGCAAATTATGCGTATATTGTGTTTTTAATGGTAGGTAAGGTGGCAGACAAGCATACAGCATGTTTGATGGCAAGTATCCACCATTGCATATATATCTTTGTAATATTATTTTTACACTTATTTTTAAACCCGCTACTTCACCCGCGTGAATTCAACACGTTAAATTTTGAGGGTTTTATTTTTTGTGCGGAATCTTAATTGTCTCTCTCTAAAACTAAAGTAGCTTATATTATTCCTTGTAACATCACATATCCACCAACGAAAGTCTTTTTTAAATCGGTCTCTTCGGAGATTACCTGGAACAAACAGACAGACAGACAGAAATATTTTAATTTGTGTTTTGTTTTAGGTATCGTATATATTGTCATATGCAACTAGTAAAACAATGACCTTACAAACAGACACTTCAATGGTATTTATAAGGAAATTAAATACTAAAGGATACTCTACAGAATATAAAACTATTTTATGATTACTCTACAGAAAATAATACTCTACAGAAATATAAAATCTTTAAATTTTAGAAAAGTTAGGAGTTTAATTGTGAAAAATTCGATAATAATACCTTTTCATCGACATATTCACATCCCTAGCGTATGAATGCAGCGCATTTGTTTCAGTCAGTACTCGATTTCACTGGTCCTATCCGAAAATAAGCGTCGCGCTAAATCGACTCGCAAATCACTCTACATCACTACTGCTGGAGCCAGCTTTATGACCCACACTTCTTTGCGGATTTCTATATCTAACAAATAAGCTGTATACTAGAGATCACCAGCTTCTTGAAATTGGGCCAGAAATGTTTATATTTGCGTACCTTAGGCTTATTTATATCTATACTTACTTACTGGAGCGGCTCAGAAACCCAAAGTGAATTTCGGCCTCCGACAGGAATTCGCGCCACTTGTTTCGGTCCTGCGCTGTCTCTTGCCAGCACAGGACATATATAATTTTATATAATTATATTTATATCTATATATAACTTTTTTTATTCCTAGTACAACGACATTTGACAGATTACATTAAATGTCATAATTAGCAAAACACATTGTTAATTTATCTTGACTACGTTTTGACAGGATCTTATAGTAAATTGTATACATGTGTGTGTAAATCATTTGGCATTGGTGTACGTGTGGGTTTATTATAATAATTTATTACATTTATAATAGATATTATATAAAAATATTAGCATTCGCTCACCCTCCTAGTGCTCTGTATAGAGAATACTTGGTTCATTTTCGTACATCCGTGACTCCGTGGGAACAAAGAACTAGCGCATCCAGTTTAGGGAAATCACGCCGCCCTATCGCTCCTCGCTTATGATCATCATCCGATACTTTGGACATCCATCCGTTGATTTATTTATAAGATCCAAGCCCAAATAGTAAGCGGAAGCTATTTCTTACTAAACTTTACTTTTTTTACAAGCTTTATTTATATTACAAAGTGTAAAAGGGCTGGAGATTCATAAGATTAAGAACAATAGAGATGGTCCTTGGCTTTTGCGCCACAGTGTTATACTAATGTGGTTATCGTCGATACTCGTCTTGTATCTTTGTAATCAGCGGTAGATTTTAGGGGTCGGCAAATTTGGATCACGACTATTTTTTTATGTCATAAAAATACTTTATATATGCGGAAAAAGAAGTCTATGAAAAATTACGATATCGAGTATAGCGACGGGTCTAGATTCGGATATAGCGTCGGGTAAAGGGTCGATACCGGCGTGTCAATGCCTCATCTAGCGGCTTATGAGACGCTAATATGATGCTAGGGCAACACTAGTACGATGCTAAAGCCACGCTATATGTGTCTCTAGATGAGATGTTAATGCGTCGCTATGTAAGAAGCTAATGCGCCAGTAATGCGACGCTATGGCGATGCTGGGGTGACGCTAGGTGAGACGCTAGTACGACGCTAGGTGAGACACGAATGTGTCGCTAGGTGAGACTGTAATAGTAAATTGTGCTAGTAATAAGTAATAAAATCTCATCATACCTAACCGAGATTGAGATGAGAGTGGTCTTAGAAATGGGGGAGCATTTCTCAGCATCTAAAACAGATAAGTGTAAAATTATGTACATCATAAAATAAAAACTAATTCTAACTTAAATAATTAAAAAAAAAGTCAAAACAAAAGAGCGCCAACATTGACTGGCGGCAAAGTTCCCTCTTTGGATCGCAATGCTTATTCGCTTGTATTTAGGGCATATAAATACCAACCAACCTTCGGAGAACCTAGCACGAACATTTTGATTCTAAATTAAGTTGAACACAAGATTTACTTCTAAAAGTTTGTGCTAGACGCACGGATCGTAGGATACGTCAACAATTTTGGCTCTTAGATTTTTTTTTTGTAATTAAACCAATTTTTTACTATTTAAGTTAGAGTTTGTATTAATTTTACGATTTATTTATTTATTATTTTACATCAAATAGAACGGCACAATGGCAATTACACTACAAGATGTCAAAAACTATGTACATTGTTCTTAAAAAAATATAATTTATAAATAAGAAATCATAGAGAAAAAAAAATAAAATCAAGATGTAATTCTTTGAAATTAAAATAATACATAATAGAGAAGTTATTACTAAAATACAAAATGTAAAAGTATACATAATAAAAATGATAAAATAAAAAGAAAAGATATCTATAATCTATAAATTTAAGTTCTCATGATGCCAATCATCGTGAAATAAGTCCCAGTGAGGGTTACTGCCAACGAGGGCATTGAGTGACACCAGGGATCTCGATATTTATTTTTATCTTTTGTTACTGATCTAATAGCGGATTTAGAATTAGTTATATTGTTTTATATTCTCGAATTGTATAAAGATGAATACATACTATACATAATCTGAGTTAGGATACATGGTTTAAAAAATAATAAGCAAACGTAAATTGGACCTTACTTTGGAATTTGATTATTAAGGCTTTCCAGAAATTCCCAATGTTGATTGATGATGATTCAAAAAATCAAGAAACTCACCAGCCGCATCTAGGACTAAATTAAATCTTTCAAACAAATCCACATTAAAAATCAAAAATGCTCATAAACGGAGCACAGAAAATCGTAAACATCATATCAAGGTTGTCGTTCTTAAAAATCATCGTGTTTTTTATTAAAGCGAACGTTTGGCTTTCAGACGGGCCATTCTTAAAATACCTATTGCATTTATAAAGATCAAACGAGTGGTACAGGCTCGTTCGTGTAAACAGGCCGTCTGTGAGCTGGTACGCTCACGCTGGGTAGGTACGGAGAGAGTGCTCCACGCGTCTTTCCATTCGCGGCTTCTACAGGGTTGCCAGTATAAAAAAAATTAAAACTTTACAAAACAGTTGTTTAAAATTTCTAATCAATATAGACTCTTATTAACCCCTTTAGATCTTTTAAGATGTTTTTATGAATAATAACAATATTTGTAACTTACTGACTTAAATTGACTGCGTGATGGTTTATAATCTGAATTGACAATTGACTTATGATCTGCATTGACAATGGAATAGCACTAATGCAATTGGGTCGAAATACTAACAAATGAAATTAGTTTCAAATTTTATTATGTTTATATTGGATTAAAGACCAACACAGCATCTGCGAGTCTTCTAGTAGTGTAGTCATTCATGTGTTCTACCCGCTACTTTATCTATGCTCAAATTCGTTTGTGTCGTAGTACTGTGTGACAACCCTGGATGGATACCATTATCCACGCGTAAACTGAAATACATTATCACTCCAATCTCCTATCTAATACTTTTATAATCCTTGTTGGATTGTAAGATTAGTTTTTGTTCATATACATAGAATATGATGAAAATTATAAATTGGTATGAAATCTAGATTTTGAGATAGATTTTTATATAAGGGATATCATAACGTAACACAGAGTTCCACAGACATCGAGTCTGACATAAGAAAAAATCTGAGAATCTTCCTCTTAGATATAAAATGCCTTGGCAAACTTGGAGGTTACTAAGTAGTAGGCTTAGTACTTACTACTAGGAGAAGACTAGAACCTCCAGCGGCAGATTTAAAGGGGCCTCAAATTTGGACCATAAATATTTTTTTTATCTTAAAAAGGAAATTACTGTATTTATACATAGTCCATGAAGGACAGAAGTGTGTAAAATTATGATTGTGAAGTAGAGTATCTAATTGCTGATGTCAATAGGGGAGCAAAAATTGAATAGCCGACTGGCGGCAAATGTGTAAATCCGACACTGATACATGTTACCAGACATGTCCAGGCGGAGTTTCACAGTTTCACACGACCTGGGCTGTCTTTGACTCAGACGAAGTCCGCTCAGTTATAACTGACGCGTCCGATTCATTCCCTCTTGCGTAACAGCTAGACGGGAATTGTCACATTACACCCTGAACAAGATGGCTGCGGAATTGACCCCTCTTTTGCTTATTTAAAAAATTAAGTTATTACAATATTTGTATATTTATCTGTCCATTGGTAACATTAATATAAAACTATTTTATTTAATGCATATCACCATTCCTTTAAATCAATAAATATGCGACACGCATAACAAGTAAAAAAATATAATTTTCCTCTGTCTGTTTGATTCGTGTTGGATATGGACCGATTTTTAAAAAAAAAATCACTCTTTTATAGCTGGGGTTACTACGAACAACGTGGGCTATTTTAAATTTAACTAGATAAATAGGATTTATCTCCAGAGACCTTGACCTCCTTAGAGACAATGAGCTTCAGACGATAGATTAAAAAAAAAACAACCCTGACAGGATAGGGACGATTACAACGGCTCGTCTCGCCCCAAATCCCGCGCCCTTTGACTCTGTGAATGTCACTCTGACCAAACGCATTACACGTTCAGATAAAAAAAAAATTTTTTTTTACACACAAACCTTCGAAATTGTACAAACATCTATGGATTCTATGCGAAGTCAATACTCGACGCCAGCGTTATTTAAATAGATCATATCGTTACAACTAATTTGACCTTTAACCCATACTATTACTCGTTTAATTGAAAATAATACTAGTATGTGTTTGTTTTTAACCCATTTCGAAAGAGGTTCTCAATTCTAGTATTGGTTTTTAGTTTAGTATGTATGTTACGCGATTACTCCGTCATTTGTGAACCGATTTTGTTGATTATTTTGTGCATGAAAAACTAAATTATTTTGCTTTAATCCGCGACTGAATACGAAGTGAAATCGGTGTAATGCTTTTCTTGTCTTTACATAAAGTCTTTACGAATAACCTTTGTAGAGTCTATCTCCTAATGATGCTTCTGTGTCGAAGCGAAACGTGTCTTGAGACTCATTGGCAAGTCAGTGTAGTGCTGTGCTTTGGTGGCGGATTCGGTGGTGTAGCTTTCGGGTTGCAGCATTACACCAATTTTCCTTCGTATTCAGTGGCGGATTAAAGCAAAATTATTTAGTTTTTCATGCATGTCATGGATTTCCGCAAAGTAACGCCTGATTCTATCAGTTATTTGATTATTTTGTGGTTTGGTAGACCATACATCAGAGGTGGTCCCGCATACAGAAATCCTTGCAAATGTGTGTGCACAATGTTAACATTAACGTCGAAATGCTTCAAAATGCATTATTGTAGCATTCATAACTCGAAAATTTTACAAAAAAAGTCAACCTCCACCGACGGAATATCACTTAGGAGAGGGCAAACAATAACTTCGAGAAAAAAAAAAATATTTTTGGGAAAACTGCATAAGAACCTTATCTATGTATATCTTTACTAATATGTAAAGCTGAAGAGTTTGTTTGTTTATTTAAATGCGCTAATCTCAAGAACTACTGGTCCGATTTGAAAAATTCTTTCAGTGTTAGATAGCCCATTTATCGAGGAAGGCTAACCCGGTCGCAGCCAGAGCAACTTAACTTAGCGATCGACTCAAATGCCGACCACTGATTAGGCCATGACCTCCTCCTCCTATGTTTTTATATAGTTGAAATTGTGTTTATAATTATTACAGCAAGCCGCTTTTTAAGCTCGCGTGTAGATATATCGGGATTGCCCACTAATTTGAACCCGTCCGGGTTCCACATGAGCTCGCCACGCTGGGTGCCATGTGGGGGGCAGTGGGGGTGGGGTTTATGCACTTCTTCTGATGAAGACTCCTAGAGATAGAGAGATAGACTCGTCTTCCACCTTAGATAACGATACTCTGCATGCCGAACTCACGGTGTCCTCTTCCTGGGGTGAAATTCTGTTTCTTTAATTAGCGTTTAGCGTTATCAAACGCCTTTGCTGTTTGTTAAACAGATTTTGAAACAACTGTCGCAGCTAGCACTTTTCGAACGTTGCCTAATGTTAAACATGTGAATCACTTTAATATTGTCTGTCAGTAAATATTTTAGTTGACACTTCAAAGAGAAGTAAATACGAAGTGCGGAGCGGAATGTCATGCGGGCACGTTAATTAATTTAGTTGCGTATAAACCCCGAGCCCTTCATTTGACTTGTTGATGATTTTTTCAATTCCATGAATATACGTTTTAGCAATACGCTGATAAATTTTCTCGTCAAATGTCCTGGTAATCGATCAGAATACGATTCGTTGTAAATACTTACGTAAAACTTCACCCGTCTGAATTCAGTGAGCGTTTTTATTTTTTTGTGCGGAACTCTAATTATTTCTCCAGAAGCAAAGTGGCCCTTTGTTGTGTTATTCCTGTTATTCCTTGTAATACCGGTTATCTTCCAGTGAAAGTTCCGTCCAAATCAGTAAAGTCGCAGATTTCCCGGAACAAACAGACAGGTAGACATTTTTTTTTAACTTGCG
Organism: Charaxes varanes; assembly: GCA_024363005.1. Taxonomy (NCBI): domain Eukaryota; kingdom Metazoa; phylum Arthropoda; class Insecta; order Lepidoptera; family Nymphalidae; genus Charaxes; species Charaxes varanes. The sequence goes on along the minus strand of JANCMC010049391.1, from coordinate 1,056,677 downwards.
ATTTTGCTTTTAAAGTGGATATAATTGTTTTTGAAAATCTCATCGATAGAAGGGCGTATTCTCAGATGCAATTGCTTGTTATTAGAGGAGACGGTACATAAAACCTACAGAAGACATACAGAAAGTATATATTTCTATACTTATACATAAAGCTGAAGAGTTTGTTTGTTTGCTTGAGCGCGATAATCTCAGGAACTACTGGTCCGATATAAAAACTTCTTTCAGTGTTAGATAGCCTATTTATCGAAGAAGCCTATAGGCTATATATCATCCCGTTAAAATTGAATCTATTTTTTTACCTTATTTCACGCGGACAAAGTCAGCACAAGCACAGCTAGTTGTTATGTATATAACTTAATTAAAATATAAATATATGACATTATATTTTAAATACAAATAAAATTCTTATTAACTTTTATTATAAAAAACTGCTAAAGTCAAAATAAAACCAGCCAGAACGGCTGTTATATTTTTCAATAAATACAAAAAACTTAGCCGATTTGGAACTAACAACTTTTGTAGTACGCGAGAGACAAAGAAGGGTCCTTTTGATCAAAATTTACATTCGAAAACGGTAGATTATCTAGTAAAGTATATACATAAGTATTATATCTGAGTCACCAATTCCAGAGAACCAGTTTCTGTTCCCATCGGTATTGTTTCTTCGTATCATACAGTAAGTATGTTAAGGAACTCGTTGTCACCCGCGACTTCGGCCGTGATGAATTCAACTATTTTATTAAATTTTTACCTATTTTACTTTTTTTTTTCGTACGAAACCTTTATTTTTTTGCTTAAAGTAACGTAGCCCATAATGTTCCTTGAAGCATCAGCTATATCTTTTTGTCATACGTATGGTATATGGATGTACATGGGGATGAGGTCACCTAACACAAAATCTCGAAAACCACGGAACGTACAAAAATGTTTATACTTAATAAACATCCGCTAAGAATCTTTCTATTTTTTTTTATCGGGCCAGATTAAGGCGGTCTAAGGGATCTTGCAAGTTTTATGCAAACAAAGTCGCGGGAAATAGCCAGTATATGCATAGTAAAACGAATTTTGTTTTGCACTTACATACGACATAATAAATCTGTCTAAAGTAAAATTTAAACATGTTAAAACACGCTTATTCATTTGCTATATTATAAAGTCGAAGACTATTTTAAACATTAAACTGTTTGGAGTTGAGCCGCTCTAACTTTGTACTTTATAGTTGACATACAAAAATGTAATTTAAACACAGTTTTGTAAGAACTATTTCTAAAGGAGTGGCCAAGGAAATTCTTTTTTCAAGGAATCAATGATAGCTCTTAAAATATCTGACGATTCAAAAGAGCTTGTACAAGTCTACTTGAATAAAATATAATTTAATTTGAATTACAACCAGACACTTTAATTTTATTAATATATAACGATGCATCGTTGCACTTCTATATGAATCTCTTTTAATAGATCCCCCGTTGTGTAACTAGTTGTAAGGTGGTATAAGAATCTATGGTATGCGAACAATGGTAAAGTTATGTTTAGCCCATGTTATATATTTATTTATATTATTTATTTATTTAGTTATATGTTGTGTAACTTTTTTATTGTGTTGTATATATATACTACGAGTTGCTTGTATTGCCTTTAAAATATAACTACGTTGGGTTACTTACTATTTACTACATTTTATTATCGTCCAACGTTCCCCGTTCCGTTCCCGTTTCCGTTCCATTTCCTTTTCGCTTTCCCATTCCTTTTATAGTATACAAACCTTGTCCTAATAATAACGAACACAACAAAAATAAATTATCCAATTTGACATAGTTATTCGGAAGTTATGCACGTGCATACATTTAAGCGCCTCATTATTATTTGCAATAATAAAGTGAGATGTAATCTATCCTATCTTTCAAGTTGGATCAAACTGCACTCGATGTGCAAATTTGATTAAAATCGGTTATGTAGTTTAGGATAACATCGCGCACAAACAACGTGACGCGTAATTTATACATATTAAGATTTACTAGCTCCGACTTATTCCTTTATCCGCATTGTTTTCATTTTCATACAAGCTCCAATTGCTTTTTCGTAACAAAAAGTGGCCTATTCCCTTCTCCAAAGTTCAATGTATCTCTGTATCGAAATTCGTCCAAATTAGTTCAACGGTCTAGGCGTGAAAACATAAAAGATACACATATATCTTTACTTAATATATAAAGCTGAACAATTTGTTAGTTTACTTGAACGCGCTAATTTCAGGAACTACTGCTCCGATTTGAAAAAATATTTCAGTGTTGGAAAGCTTCATATAAGGTAGTCATATATGGACCAGTGCTAGAATGGGTCACCCATATATCACCTGATCGCAGCTAGAGTTACTTAACTTAGCGATCGGCTTAAAGGCCGACCATTGTTTAAGCCACGACCTCCTCTAAGTACCGCTAAGTAAATAAGCATTAAGAACAATCTTTGAATCGCAACACGTCATCAAAATATCGCAAAATCAATAATAGCAGACGTTAAAAGCCACAAGTATGCCCCAGCCTTTACAACAGGTCAGACGTGTTGAATTCGAGATGGCTCTGTAACATTAGAACCTCCCCGCTTACTGTTTTGCAGAATGCAGCCACTTGACTCCGCTCAAGCACAACGATTTCATTCACATTCGTACGTGAATCTATTTTTATTTATATTTCATAGCATTAGCCTTTAGCTTGTAAACTTTCTATTTCCTCAAGATTTGTATGTTTTACCATCGTAAAATCATATGACATTTTATTATTTGTTAATCTCTATATTAATACGTGAAGCGAAACACATGTGAACATCATTGTTTCTACGATACAAAGATGTTCTGGAAAGGCATTTGAAAAGATGTGCTATCAAACCCTCGCAATAGGAGTATTTTGCAGCACAGTGAAATGCTTGGCGAAACATTGTTTACAGAAATGTAAGCGACTTTGAAAGAAAGAGCGGAGGTCCCTCCTGGATACTTCACATATATGGGAGCCAGCCCTAAAATGTAAAATTATTATTATAAGATGCCAAAAATAAAATCTATATACAATACATGACTGTACTAAATTTCAAGCATTTCTATTCAAAGTTGTAGAAGTTGGACATGAGCAGACGGAGGACCGGAGCGAAACGAATCCGGCTCCTTGGAGGTTTATGGAAATTTAAAAATGGTCTATGTGAGTAAAGATTTTGACTCTAAACGTGCATATTGCGCCAGGATGGAAATAATTAGTTCCATCTCATTGGCCGCAGGATTATGTTACGCAAAAATGCGTCTTCGGAGGCCGGCCAAGTGTTTTCTCATGGGGCAAAATCCGGTGTCGTATTGCCTTCCAACTACTTACTTGTTTATAGACGAGTTTTGTAAATATGGCTACAATGTACTCAGTCGAGAGCGGCGCCGTTTTTTATTTAATTTTTCACACAGAAAGTACTCACTTACATTGACATATGCAGCTTAATTTGATGTTGCTATAATTAGTAATGTTTATTGAAAAAAAATGTTTTTTAGGGTTCCGTATTCTTACAATAAACCCTTATAGTTTCACTGTGTCCGCCCGCAAGATGTTCCCCCTCTAGAATTTCCAAACTTTTAGATAAAGAGACTTGAATTTTTCCGTGTTCATAGAATGCGCTAAGAACTCAGTACGAAATTTATTTAGAGCGAATTCGGACAATAACTTTTAAAGTTATTTAACAAATACCTTTATCGCGTATTAGATACCCTTCTATGTGACGACAGAATGGTGGACTTACAATTCGTAAGGTACTCGGTTTTATAAAATATACTCAGTTCAACTCTCCTTCAACTCAGCAAATTAACATTAGTTTGCATAAAGATAGGTGTGAATTTTTTACGCATAATTTTGTAATTTAATCATTTGTAATCATGATTAAATTAGAACACAAAAATATACATAGAAATTTAAGTCACATTAAATGGTTTTAAATCAATTCAAAACGTTTAAATGCTGGTACAGGTACCTACAACATTGGTGTATGCTTATAAACTCAAAAAACGGTAACTTCATCACATCAGTTTCGAATGCAAATAATAAAATTACAAGTTATACAGTTAAAAAATAGATAAAAGTGTATGTTAGAAATACATTATTTAGAGAGTTGTATGTCGATCGAGTGGCACAATTCTAGGTTACATAAATTATTAAAATATAATTCACGCACCGCACACCAATGCCAAACGATTTACACACACATGTATACATTTTACTATAAGATTGCGTCAAAGCGTAGTGAAGACGACGACGATAAGAATATTAACTGTCAAATAATATGATTTTGTACAAAGAATTGAAATTTTGTGTTTAGCTTTAAATAACCATACAGTACTAAAATCTAAAGATTTTTAGCCGAATTTCTAACACCAGGCGAGCTCTAGTATGTATAGATTTAGAACTTACTAACAAAATAAAGTCCTTTGAAACAACCGTCCACGCTCAGATAATCGAGTTGGTCGCACTCCAAACGACGAAGGACCACCGGTTTCTTTAAATTAATGATAATGACGTTGGTTTTTCTCTCATTTTACTAATTAAAATCGCTCCGTATATTATCGCGGCTTTCACGAATACGCTACTTATTAAGTAACTAAGTACTTTTTATTTTGGTACAAATTCCACGTGGACTTACGCGTAAAAGTAACTGCCGCGCCATTTTCGATTCTCTTGAAACACATCATATTTAATTGTCTGAAATTATTTTTTATGGCAAGAGAATATATGAAAAGAGACTCAAATGGAGAACGCGAGTGCAAAGACAAGCCAGAATAGAGAGCACTGGCCCAAATGTACAAGGAGACTCGACTCCAGATGACCAAAGAAGAGAAGAGGGTAGACCAAAGAAGATGGAGATTATGCATTTTGAAACCCCGATAGTGCTTCCTAACCTAAGCATTACTTTACTAACCTAGCTTTACACTTACTGATAGTCTATTGAAATGTTACATTTTTTTGGGCTTAGTGTGAATTTGTTAGAAGACGCAATTTTACTTTTTAGATATATAGAGGGTCAGTCTAAAGTTAAATTCAAGTTTGTGGGGTAGCAACACTTGGCGTTCGGCCGCCATCTTGGAAAAAGGGGTTCAAATGGTTTTTATGGTTTATCTACAACTTTTGTTTAGTAACTTTTAGTCGTAGAACCAAAAATAAAAAAGTTGTTTAATTTTAAAGCAGTTTATCTTATTACTAGCGGCTCGCCCCGGCTTCGCACGATTATTAATATAATCGAAATTTTCATACGAACAACTAACTTTTTTGGAAAATATTCTATCGTCTATGTTGATATGCCAATGTAGGATTTTAATGGTGAAAGAATTTTTCAAATCGGTCCAGTACTTTCAGAGCCTGGTCAATGCAAAAACGAACAATCAAACCTTTCCTCTTTATAACAATAGTATAGATAGCAGACTAGGTAAAAGCATTTACCAGCGAAAAAAAAAAGACTAGGTGCCGATGTTCGCTTGGACTGTACTAGCATGACTCTAACAATTACTAAATATGCTGGCATGTGAGAAATAACATACTTTTTTCAATTTTCCTTATCATCTTTCTTAAAATGTTCCCTGTATAAGTAAGTAGTTTGGAGCCTTACTTCTAAAAGTTATCATATTTCAAATACCGTACACGACTATCCACACAGACTTATGTAAACTGTTAAAGTATTCTAAGCATCCCGTACCACCACGTGTGAGCCGGCAAGCACATAATCTCAGATCAAACAGGCTAGGCGAGGGTTCAAACAGGTTCACTATCCCTTTGAGAGCAGTAGACGAATAGACGCACCTAGTTGTCTAACGTACCCACGTGTGAAGCCACAATAGCTAAAACGATAGGGGAGCGACGCGAAATTAAACCCTTGTCTATTTCACAACGCTTTCTCACGCATCGTCATGGTCATGTGCAATTTATCATACCTTTATATACAAACTAGCTGTTCTCCTCGAAGTCCGCGTGAAACTAAACTTGATCTAGACCTCCTTAATTATTAACATCGAAAGATCGGTTCTTAGCGGAAAACTTCTGTTTATAGCTAACTAAATCTTTTTCAAATTGTAATAATTGATGACTTCGTTTCTTTTTTCTTGTTAATCAATTTTCACCACAGGCTAAACGTCCGTGCCATTTTTAAAGTATTATAACATCTTTCTTTTGTTTCACGATTTCTTTCTTATTACTCTACTCGTTCCATTATACAAAATCCGGGTTCGTCTTCTGGGCAGCCATTTCCGCAATGAGATGGGCGACTCAGTGGTAGATAGAGGCTCTATGGTTTTAACTTTATAATAAAACACCTCCATTTTATTCCTCTGTTCATAAAGAGACATAGATATATAAACAGAGGACTATCAAGATAGATATTCTAGTTTACAGTTAGTGATTGATGTTTGAGAAAGATAATGGCACAATGGATATTCTTAAAACAAAATAACAAAATGTATGTTAGTAAAATTCAGAAGTATATACATTTCAATAAATTATTAGTATGATAATAGAACTTCGAATACATACGAATAATTGAATGAACAATAAATTCATTCATCCTACCTAGATGTCCCTTAGTCACCTTGGTTGACATCAATCTCGTAACCGGAGTGCTCGTTTTTAAGCACTGCCTAACCTAAATCGTGAAGTAACTTCACTACATGAAAGGCATAAGAAAGCTATATATTAATGCAGCCAAATACAATGTCTGTTACATCTAATTACATTGTAAATTCCCCTTCTATTATTCAATGAGATAGTTTCAACGTTTCTATTTCGAACTCTACGTGAATTGTTAAATTTAATTTCTGTAACTTCTGTGCCACCAGCGTCTCTGTTTTAAGTGCAAATTAATAATGTACGTCTGATATATGTGTGACATGTCAAGTTTGTTATAATTTAATAGTAGTGTTTGTTTCAGACTGCTTTATACGTTTAAAATAGGTATATGAGGGGATTTTGAATATAACATACTTCTACCGTATATAACGTACTAACATATTAGCATTACAGGCCAAATCAAAATAGCGACTGAGGAAAATTAAATTACTTTGACTAATTCGCTTTGTCGATACGAAGGTACTTTATCTTATCGAATAACCTTTATAAAGTTTATATTCTGATGATGATTAGGTTTCGAAGCGAAACGTACTTTGAAGCACAACAATTCAATGTTGAGCCTTGCTTATACGTTGGAAGTCCCTTAGCCCTTTTATATGATATCCGCTGTAAAAGAGGAACAGCAATACCTAAAGCTGTTCAACTTGCAGTAACAGAATAAAAAAAGATTTCTAAAATCCTATTCCTACTAGCGTGAATTCACGATATATTATTCAAAGTTTTACTTCCAACTTGTCGAGTTGGGACTGTGTGTAAATTGTTAAATTCCATTCCTGTAAAGTAGTTCTGTTCCTGAAACGACCGTACTTTAAGTAGCCATTAATAATGTACATCTCGGGACTTTGTGTAGTTCTTAAAAAGTGTCAGATGAGGTCGAAAAGGGAGCGTTATGTATTGCGGTTGGCTAATATAACCCAGCATTAAACTCAGTTTAAAATATCTTTAATGTATTTTTCTTTATGATAGGCACAGAACCTATATGCTAAGATACATACCTATAACTTTTAAAATCATCGTAGTATTTCTAAAATACGTATTATCCTGTAGATCATTTTTTTTTCATTACAAACAGGTATTACAAACATTCAATTCTAAGAAAAGAAACGAAAACAAATACTAATAACGAATCTCTTACATATATGCGCAAAGAATAATTTTCGTTCAACATTTGTAGTATCCTCTGGAATTTTTTAATGCTTTACAAAATTCCAGAGAATGTTGTTGTCTCGTCATCCAGGCCGGACATATTCATTTATTCAAAGACACTAAAGCGAGTAGTACTTGTAGAGCCGTACAGTTAAGTGACATTAATCGGGTCCCACTGTTTTACGTGCCTTCCGAAACACGGAGGAGGTCGGATGTCAAATATAAACCAGCGCTAGAATGGGTCACCCATCTATCACCCGGTCGCAGCTAGAGCAACTTAACTAAGCGATCGACTCAAATGTCGACCACTGATTAGGCCACGACCTCCTCTATTTTTGCCTGTCCTAATCCAGCACTAAAGTGTGAAGGGAAAACTGACGATTATCGTGCGTCCACGCTAGTATGTCCATGCATTCCGTACATAATTAATTAACTTTCTATTGATCTCACATATTAGTTAATTGATATTCACATATAATGTTATTTTCGTCATATACATACAATCATCAAACATCAGATCTTCGAGTATCGTAAGTGTCTCGCCAGTCAATTTGTACAAAAGCGAAAGGTCGCCTATCATAAAATCTGGAAAAATGCTGAATTAAAAATATGAAATTTGGCAAAGAGGTTGTTTTAATGTAATAGATATCTGCTAAGAATGGATTTTGTTTATATGAACTTTTACGCGAACTAGGTAGCGAGGAACAACCATTTGCTGATATTTATTTAAATTTAGTTTGGTAATCTTTAGACCTATGTCAACGTTTTCGGATATAAACATGTTAACTGTTTCTGGAGGTCATACTTTTAAGGAGATTCCATCAAAATCGGCTGATGACCGGTTCGACGAGTATGTAGCATGAACGTTTTAAAAAATATATGCTAATTTTGAGCAAACCTATTTACATTTTATATCGCACACATAAATTGCCTATTTTGTTTTATGTTTAGTATTTATGATCAATGGTCAAGGCGAGTTCATATTTTATTTTTTTTTTTAAATTCAGCTAAAAAAAAACCTTAATTGTATATTTCATGTGTTATCATTATCGAATACTAGCTGTTTCTAGTAACGTCGCTCGCCTTAACTTGCGAGAGCTCTTAGACTTTCTCAGTCTAGCTCTGTAGAAAATTATTTTCTTAGCGGATATCTACAATCTGTCGTCTTTGTACGTCCTGCGGTTTTCGAGAATTAGTAATAAGTGACCTTTCAATTTTATTTGTATATTTTTTGATATCTATATCAGATACAACACATACCTTATTCTAGAAACCTATTCATAAAATAAAACTCAAGGTTTAACAAGTTTCAATACATTCATTACTTTATAGCACTGTTTTCAGTGCATACCACACAACTGGCTGTGTCAAAATTCTTTTCCTTTGTGAAATTTTAACATTATGTGTGATTTAAAAAAATTGTATGTAACGATCGCAAACGTTTGTAAGAAAGTCTTTTTCTACTAAGCGTTATCCCAGTCTAGTACTAGGGTCAGCTAACATTGCAGAGGATGTGGCTGTGGGGCGAGTTAACATAAGCGACTGCTGGCTAACGTCATCCCCGGAACCCTCACAATCTCTACAATCTCATGACTAATATGACAGTGACGTTAATTGGGACCCACCTACTAAATTTTTCTCGTTAGCTATTTTTATCAAGGTATCTAGAAACTTAAGCTTTTGTTTCTTTTTGAGCGATGCAAAAGCTATAAATCTTTTTCTCATTTTGCCGGACGCTGTAAGGTCATTTATTTGCTTTATATTGAGGAACGTGGCTCCTAGATGCTATTTATTCCGAGGAATAGCCTTGACGGAAAATCGACACGCTTCCAATGAATTTTAAAATTTAGCACGAAATATTCTGTCTTGCAATTATGAAATATAGAGCTTCGACAATTCTGTATTGAATTCCCAATAACTTCTACACACCCTAATATTTAAATAATATCGGATTTTAAATAACTGATTGGATATTTGCACACCTTTTGAGGTATGATTGGATGAAGTAAAAAATATAATATAATAACATCTTTAATATATTTGCCTTTGCGGGAAAGAAATGGATTCAGGTGGGTCAGGAAAGGAAGGTGTGGTTGGAAAAGTGGGAGGCCTTTGCCCAGCAGTGGGACAGATTAGGCTAATTAAAAAAAACTTCTTTAATAGCCTTTCAAAGCATATAAATAAATGAGTAAATGAATGACTACTTTAACTCATTTTATACCTTTTTCTTTGTGTTTTCTCGGTCATAAATAAACTGAAATATTATATAAAAGGTTCATTCTTTCCCGGGTGGAGGAAAATTATACACCTTACATTATACCAGAAATCCTCTGGACAGGCTATTTATTATTTCTGTTGTTTAAGCGTGTAGCACGATTAACTTAATTCTTACGTAATACCCCTTTAGTAACACTTAAACTATAAATCATGTTCTTATAATATACTGCTTTAGTCTTAAAATATCTTAGCGAATCATGTTATAGTATATGAATATTACTCAACTGTTAATATGTTCAATAACAAATAATGTAAAAGGGATTTAAGTTTATGGTTTTCCTTGTTGACGAATCCATTTCAAAGGTTGATTGAATAGTGAATTTCACACTTATTTGATTAAGCGTTAGAGGAATATACATAATATTAAATTAAATGTTGTTGTAGTTAATAAATAATTCTAGATATTAATTCATAATATGGAATACATTAGTCAGCAATTAGCTCGAGGTTTGGAAATGTAAATGAGATAAAATGAAGTTATTGTTAAATAATCAGGCTTTTTAGCAATCTGAATTAAAATATCAATACATATTTTATAATATTGTCTATAAAGTATGCCGTGTAAATGTAGAAAAATTGAAACATTTAGTCTACAGAGAGAAAGACTTAAGTTTCTGCTTCTTAAAAACTATTTCTTAATGATTTTCTTTCATCCTCAAAGTAGGACTATTCCCGATTGATAGAAAAATATGGTATTTAACCGTAACGCCGGGAGCAAAAATTAGTCTTCTATAAACCTTTATAAAAAGTGGGAAAATTCCATTTCAAAAGTCCATTAATGGTATAAACTCAGTTTAAAGTACTACGATTTTCTCCTCTCATAAACAAAACAAAACGCTTCTAAATGCAATTATCTATTCTCCGTCGAGAGTTAGGCGGTTCAAGTATTTTAAATAAAATATTGGAAAAAGTTTCTGGCACGCGCAATTCGTCGCCAGTAAATTTGATTCTAAAAAGTATTTTGTGTACGGAAATTACAAATTTAGTAGCATTCCATGGATTCACCGTATGGGTGCCGGGCCCATCGCGTTCCAGAAGAAGGAACTATTGCAGTGCTTGGGACTTGGGACTTGGGACCCAGGTGTAGTTTAAAGAATATTCTTTAAAGTGTCTATTAACAGTCACCTTCACTGCCAGTGTTCTCTCCCCTGCCTACCCAAATCTTGTATGGCCTTTCTAATATTGAATGTCCTTTCTAATAAAGAACTTATGATAGTTCTTGACAAACCACGGTCTTTTAGTAGTTTGTACTGGATAGCAAAATCGATTTAGCGTTATAAGCGGAAACGAATAAAGGCGCAGATGTTCAGATTTCGTTGTTTCAACTGTATCTCTTCAGCAATTTCAACACGAGCTCCCTGGGATTTAATTTAAAATTTATTGAGGCACCAAACGTATAAGACAATTGAAATTGCTGTTTGTAACATCGTAATTATTTCTTTTAACTAATTTTTATATGACTGTATATATACGAAAGATGTACAAAGGCAAGTTAAAACCTTTTTGTCTGCCTGTTTATCCGGGTAATCTTCGAAACAGCTGGATCGATTTCGACAGAACTTCACCTGGTACATAGCTGATTTTACAAAGAATAACATTAGGTACTTTGCTTTTAGCTAAATGATTAGGATTCCGCATGAAAAATTAAAAACGTTTGAAATTTAAATAAATCCCTGATTTCATAGGTAAAGTCGCGCGTTACAACTATACTATATAAAATGAAAGCATTTGTACATAATGTCAAAAAATCTTCAATAAAACCAAATAAGAGTATATTTAAACTAATATATAAAGCTGAAGAGTTTGTTTGTTTGCTTGAACGCGCTAATCTCAGGAACTACTGGGCCGATTTGAAAAATTCTTTCAGTGTTTGATAGCCCATTTATTGAGAAATGCTATAGGTTATATATCATCATGCTACATTTTTTCACCTAATTTTACGCGGACAAAGTCGTGGACACAGCTAGTACAAATATAGAACAATCTCTCTTCCCGCCCATACGTTATTATGTCGTCCGTCTGTTTGTGGATCTGTTTCTTTGTTACTGATAATTTCTGAAATAGCTGCCCTAATTTTAACATAACTTTCGCTCGCAGATAGTTGATGTTATAAGGAATAAGGCTGCTTTTCCAAGAAATAATTAGAGATACACACACAAAATTTAAATCCTCGAAATTGATCAAAATAGTTGAATCCAATGCAGGCAAACTTTGGGGTAAGAGCTAGTTTAGATCTATACATATATATAAAATTGTACTGAAAAGTTTTTGTCTGTCTGTTAGTGTCCGTTTGTTTGTTCGTAGGTTGTAGTAAATGGTAGGACTGGTTTCGATGGAACTCTCACTAGCAGATAGCTATATGCTAGTTGTATCGTATGTTTCTTCAGTTTTAGAAATAAAGGGTGACATTGTCGCCGTTAGGATGGTTACGTAGATCTTATCCTAAGGGTGAATAAAAAATATTCGCACTGTCATAATATCAGAATATCAATCCTACAAGTATTTGCAAAAATAATCATATTAATAATAACGTAGCTATAAATAACCATGTAGTAAGTTCCTTATCACTATGATAAGTGATCCTTAACACAAGGTTGACTAATTTAAAATTTTATGAGGTTAAACCTCATATTTTGATGGATTATCTTTGACATGTCATTTCGCTTATGCCGGCGCCAGACATAGCTTTAGATGTTTGTACGTTTTTGTCCTCGAAGACTACAAAGTTCTACAAAACTTTGTGCTACAATACATGGTCATTCAAATGAAACTACCACTGGCGTCGGCAATATCAATGTATGAACTGTCTGATGCTTGCATCTTCGTCTATTTAGTAATAAAAAAACATGACTTTGAAAATTATTGCAAGTGCCGGCCTGTCTTTGACAAATGAGAATGTTCTTTTTTACAAGGTAAGTAAGTCGTAACGGGTCGGAAATACGACAGGTGGTCCACAAATTCAGTCATTTTAAGAATTTTTTAAATAAACCTTTTGCGTTTTTTAAACTGCTTAAACATACATATATACATTAGGTGCGTTGTTGGAATTGCTATATAGAATTAAATAAATGGTAACCACTACATACATGGCGTTACGGGTCAGCTATTCACGCAGTCAAGTGTCACGAGGCCTTGTGTATTTAAGTCAAGATGCCTATGGATGAATTTGACCGATTTGGTTGTGCAGGTGTGCCGTTCTTGAATTTTAATCGTAGAATATATTACCTTGTTTTTTGGTTGTTTAATTCAAATATTTTTAACGACTTTCAAGTGCAGCTTTTTAAGTTGCTATTTTTATTTGGTTTTATGTATTTTTTATACTGGCACAAAGTAAAAGTGATCGAGAAAATGTTTTACTTTTATTTGAATTCTAATGTTATAATATTTTAAGATTGATAAATGTATGTAATTAAAAGATAAAAGAATATTTTAAAGGATGAAAATATAAGGTTTTTGGGATTATCAATTGAAAGAAATTTAAACCTAAAGAGAAAACAATGTTTCAATTAGTTACAATATTAAGAAGATTTTCTTAATATTGTAACTAAAAACATCACAACAACACGAAAATAGCGAAACCAACAGACTTAAATGTCAAAATAAAAGAAAAACTACCTATTAGTTCAGAATGAACTGCTACATAATATTTTTTTAAACTATATCCAAAAAGAAAGTTTCGTAGAAACATGTCTCTCGATGACTGGTACTTTTGTAACGGTCTGATTATTTTGTAACAATTTTAAAACTACCGGTATTATAAGAGAGACAGTTGAAAATAGCAATTTATGATATCAAAATAACAATAATATTGACCGTGTGGTGTTCGGCTTAAATTAGAGCGCAGTATTTTATAAATTGTTCGATAGCTGACAAATAATTATGTGTGCCAGTAAGCAGCACTTCGTATATAGATATCGGCACGTGTCGTGAGTAAAAACACAATTACCAAATAGTCATCAACCGACAATACATCTGTGTTTTTTCTGGTATTCTGTTGGGTGGTTTTTTTTTTATGTTACAAGGGGGCAGACGAGCAGGCAGCAGGCACCGAAGTGCCTACCGGCGCCCATGGACATCCTACGTAGTGTAGTTTAGGGGTGAGGGGTCATTCGTAAACGTACACGATAAAGTGGGGGACATCACACGATAAAGGGGAGTGTAGGATATCGCCAAAATGTGGCATTGTGTGACAACTGTTTTTGAAGTAACATGTCAAAATGAAAAAAAAAATTCGTTTTCTTTTCATAAAACGCATAAGTTGGCCATTTTATTTATTTATATCTTGTTTTTAACTTATATAACAGGTAAAAATAGGTTAAGATATCACACAAATTATAGAAAAAAATTATAATATCTACACAAAATTTTGATGCAGTTTTCATCAATAAACAGAGTTATTCCAGGAAAAGTTTTATGTGTAATATACATGCATATCTAAATTATAGCCGTACGAAGCCTGGGTGGTTCGCTAGAAAGTAATAACTATACCAATATATAAAGCTGAAGATTTTGTTTGTTTGAACGCGCTAATCTTAGGAACTACTGGTCCGAATTCAATAATTCTCTCAGTGTTAGATAGCCCTTTTACCGAGGAAGGCTATATATCATCACGCGAAGTCCAATAGGAGCGGAGCACCAATGAAGAATGTTTCCAAATCGGGGGTTCTTTTCCCCTTTTGAGAGCTTCCGCTGCGTGCTCTGCGTAAACGGTTAAAGTTTCGCAAAAGTTACGTATGACAAAATTGTTCCCCATTAATAGTTCTAAATAAAAGTCTGCGACAGCATTTGTCTATCTTTAAAGGTTGGCTCAGTAGAAACATTTTTATGCTAATCAAATTCGCATCGCGCGCGCGCGCCGCCCACACATAATAAATATATATTCACACAAATGTACTTACATTTTTATATTACTTAAATCTTAGATTCTTTTTAGAAATTATGTCCGATAAATTTCCTTTACTGATATGGAAGAGCGGAGCTTGCTGACATAGGCATTTTAATAATGCCTACTAGGTTGGCTACGGTTGCAGAATATAGTTATAAGTTTCTGTATGGAATTAGCCGATACCATTAAGATTTAATGTATGTAGTTTTAAGTTTTTTTTTCCAAATAAACATTTATTTACTATTATATTATTTATTATAATCAAGTTTGTTCTAAAATAATGGATTATTTGTGAAGGTATTTTTATAAACATAATTATATAGCGTCATCCAAAAACTATTTTTTAAACTCTAAGTAATAAGAGTGGAACACGCGGACGAAGTAGTGGGGTACAGCTAGTGTAAATACAAAAATCTTATGATAAAATACCTGTTTTTGTAGCTTTAATCAATCTCGCTGAACTATTTCCGAGATTCAGATCGAGACAGTACGAGGACACGCTCTCAATGAGCCTGGTGCTGCATTCTTCCACTGTAAAGAATAAATAACGAAAGTTCACGAAAAGGTATGAGGACTAGAGGGCATAGCACGAACTTTTCGTTTAGCGTAGAGGTGGGTTGGACCAAAGTTTATGTTGTATCATCCCTGTTCCCGTTCTCGTTCCCGTTCCCGTTCCCGTTCCCATCCCCGTAAGTTCAAATTGACTCTACATTTTAGATATAAAACGTTTGTATGGGAAAACCATAAAGATCAATCGTCTTTATGATTGACATTTGTAGGACCTATGGGACAAGAAAGAATGGTAAAAAATGGAGCTTGAATTTGAAAGAATCTTTAGGTATAACAAAGAGACGACCTCAAAAGAACAAGGTCATATTTTAAGATGTGTGTTGGAGTGGTGTCGATGCAGCCACTATTTTTCGCCATGGTCACTTAATATATAACGGATGGGTACTTTTAAAGGTCATAATCATCAGGTGGCTTCCTCAACCTGACGTTTGGCGGTCAGCTGTTGGAAACTTCCACGGTCCACAGCGATTCTCTTTCATTGATAGTAGTTAAGTCCAGTCCACTCTCTAGTGTCATCGAACCACTCCTTCCACTGTCTACCAGGAGCACGTTTTCCAGGAATTTTTCCTTCCAGGACCTAGGAAACTCATAGAGGGATCCTCTCTGCATATATACGATAAATTTATTTTCCTTTAATCTTTCTTATACATACATATATACTTAGAACAATAACTTAAGTATATACATTATTAAATAATGCTAAAGTCTATACTCTATGGCCTAATAGCACTGTTAACAGTATTGTAATGACGCGATTATAACACACTTATGGTGTCAGAGACCGTAAAACATATGAAAACTATAAAAGAGCCTGGCATGTTATACAAAAAAAAAAAAGAAAAAAGATCATATTTACGATTCTTAATGTCTCCATACAAATAGTTGCTAAAATGTTTTTATTTTTTAATTAGCTATTTTATTTACTTTCTGTACTTAATTGTAGTAAATAAATTTTTATTCACTCACAAGAAGACGAATTTAATTATCCAAATGAAGAAATTTTGACCAGTGCACAATAACCTACGGAAAATTTGTCGTCGAAAATCTCTTCACATATATTATGAAAATTTTTATTTTATTTTGTTTCATTTTAAACACTTAGTCTAGTCATACAAATAGTTTCATATGCAACGGCGTATAACTAGGTCAAAACAGACTCGTGACGTCTCTCTTTGCGATGCTCCCCAAGGCTCGCGTCGTAACTCACGCCACTCGCCTTTTTTGGGCTCTCTTATTCAACTGTTGCATAAAATACTAATATCGTTTTATACATAAATTTTAGTAGTTTAACTAATTAATCAATTTAAATTTCCAAAGGGCTGGCTGCAGCTAAAACGAAGGTTAATGCAGGATATTGTCAAATTAGTTATTTGAACAGCGTCCTCTGGGAAATCGGCACCAAAGTATTTGCCACTAAACTAGACGGCCTTGTATTATCTTTCCCACAGTTATTTGATAATTTCTTAATTCAAAATAATATTTATACATTATACGTGAAGATAACAGCACGATTACATCTCGCACCCATTCATGATAACCACTTTATTATTTTGACCCTGTGTTTTGCACGCATGGAAAAAATACAAGCATCTTGCAATTTCACGGCAAAAGATCTTCTTAATAACAATCATTATTTCAACCGCGGAGTAAAGAACATACTGTAAACTTGTTCTTTTATTGATCATTGTCTATGACATGACATTATTGACAGTACCTAATAAACTGATTCAGACGAGTTTACTCCATTAACACAGGCAATTTCAAAAATCGTACAAAGAACCTAGAAAATTAAAATAGACCTTTGTTTTTTTTTTTTTAATTGTATGCAATTAAGTGTCTATTTATAAATTTAAACGATGCGGAAGTGTTAAAAACTCGCTTATTCGTATGGCGTATTATACATTCGGACACCATATTAAAAATAAAACTGCTTAGAGTTGTGTCGCTCCAACTTCACACTTTAAAGTTAAAGTGGAAATGTATTACGCTCGTTTTTGTAAGAACTACTTTTAATTGAGTAGCTAACGAGTTTCTTGCTGATTCTTCTCGTGGCTCAACTTTTCCATATCAGTGGTACCTATTAAAATACATGACGATTCAAAAAAGCTTGTAAATTTCTTGGATTTGGCTTAAATTTGACTTGACTTGGGTTGTATTTATCTTGGATAAAACATCTTTTTATCTGATTTAAGTAATAAGTTAATAATTAATTAACAAAAATTTTTAAAATGCAAAAAAGCTGTAAATCTGTTATATTCAGCATTTAAGAACACATTTGGCGATCTGCCAGTATTATCCGTTTAATCCACAGCCTAGACATTCATGTCTTTAAGTTTTCATTTCCACCGAAATATGTCAAATAACCCAACTAAACACACAAGAGCTCGCCGGCTGCTCGAAATTCGCTCACAAGCCTTTTTGCGTATCACATATAACGATATACATATTCTATTTGACAGTTAATATACATACGATTACGCTTTGACATCATCCTATAATAAAATGTATACATGAGTGTGTAAATCGTTTTGCATTGGTGTGCGTGTGGCTTTGTTTTAATAATCTAATATACTTATAATGCATTTTATACAAATATATATAATAGTATAAACACCCTCCTTTCGATAAACAAAAATTATGCCAAATTATACACCTTCGTCCTCGCAACTTTTGTGAAATGGTATAGTCGGCCAAGAAATTGGTTTGCCACACTAAGGTCGAATGTCGTTTGCACATCAATTAGTTATAAGGATTATTTTTGCTTGTTATGCATTACGTTAATTTCTAACAATAACCTTTAGCAAAATTTTCTTTAACTAGAAGCTGTCATCCAAAATGGTAAAGCTCTTTCTTGGTGGACTATACCTAAGTTTTTTCTAGACGTATTAATATATAGATTACTTCAGTTTATGTGTGTATTTGAATCAGTGTATACGTGTGTATGTATTTGGGAATTGTATGGGAAAATATGCTAATTGTAGCAAAAAGCAATATAATTTTGATATTCTAAATATCTTACAGGTAGGAATCTTTGCTTCAGAATAAATACAGTGTATACCAGCAAAATTCCTGTACAACCTACGAAAAGATCTTGGCTTATCAAGAACTATCATAAGTTAAAGGATATCTAAAGCTGCACTGGTAGGATCATACCAGTTTTGGCTAGGCAGGGGAGGGAACACTGGCAGTGAAGCTGAGTGTTAGTGATCACTATAAAGAGCGCGCTCTTAAACCTACATCTGGGTCACAAGTCCCGGGCACTGCTATGGTTCCGAGGATGACGTCAGATGGCAATCGGTTATCTTAACTCGCCCCACAGTCACATCCTCTACAATCTAAGCGGACCCTGGTATTTAACCGGAATAACGCTAGGAAAAAGAAGAATTTAATAAGTTAAAGATGAATATTTTATATAAATATTAGCATTTGCACACTATCCTCTGTATAAACTATAATAGTGCCAAATTTCATACTCCTCCGTCCGCATAATTTTCAGAAAATGGTCCCGAAACTTTTCGCTTTACGTATTAATACAGGGGGACTGATGAGAAACTTAGAATTCTTAAGGAGGATACTCTAATCGCTTGTAATAGGATAGTCCGGCGTCAAATATCTAGATGCGTCTAGATATTTGACGCCGGATTGCGAGGCAGCGAGTTTTCTCCACTCGGAAGTTCCGGCTGGTCGGGTATGGTAATATCGCTACGAGATATATAAGCCGGCTCTGAGAATATACCTGTTCCAATTATTTCCGTAAAAAAATTGATTGTCTGTAAAGTTGGTTTACGGACGATAATTTTACGTGATAACGCCGAACGCTTTGGCCGATCGTGCCTCTCTATCGCTTGCACGTTCGGCTTAGGCGGAACGTGACAATAGTTAGACTTTTTCGTGCGTGCAGCCGGCGTTCATTGATTTATAAGACATTATCGCGTAAAAAAGGAGGAAAATCCTCGATCTATGTCGGTATAATGTTATTTCTGTCCACAGTTGTTAAAAAATAATATTTTTACTCACAAATTATAACACACGATTACAAAAAAATAGTGATGCAAAAAAAATACGATATCAAGATAGCTAAGTCCATCTATCAACTATATATAAACTGTGTTATTTTCGATATAACCTAGATAAAATATATTTATCAATTTAAATGTACACTAAAAGGCATTGCTGGAGTGACTAGTTATGTTAATCTGAGAGGGAAACCAGGCCAATTTCCTAGTACACGGAAATCGGCGTTTACTATTAACATATTAGACGTTTTCAAGCGCTACCTGTTAAAATACTACCGACCATAGACAAGTGCGGTCTATTTGCAAACTCTACTTTATGGTCAGCATTGGATTTCCGATATAAATTCAATAATATAGGTTGCATTAATTTCCTTTGACACGAGAGAGTGGGAAATGTACTTTCCATGTTATTTTAGCTATTTCTGTTTCGTCTATGTAATACCCTAGATAAATTAATGATTAAATAATAATTAGTAGAAATAATTAAAATACTTAGGATAAATATTTCATTAATTTACTTTATTATACGTAAGGCTATTTATAAATTCAATAACGATGTAAAGGATAACGTGACTTATGAAAATTCAGCAATACCATGTTTGCTCTAAGTTAGTTGTGGGCTTTTTTTTAAATCGGTGCGCAAAGAATTCTCGTAAACTTATTAATCAAAAAACAAATTTGTATTCAAGAAAGAATACATGTAACTAACGCACGAAAAAGCTACTATCATTTTCCAATGTAAGAAAAACAAAAACAATTGTCGGATAATAAATCAAAATGTATGTAACTCATTTGTATGTACGCAACTGTTCAAAAACATACTACTATTTCTACGCCAAATAAATTGAGCAGCAGCCATAAATAAATAATAAAAAAAATCCCCTTGTAATATTAAAAAGAAATAATCATATTTTATAAAAGTGTACTTTCTTAATCGTACTAACGGATAGATTGTTTTCTACTTTAGTCGTCCTGAAATCAAATATTATATTAGACTTAGGGCTAACATATTTTTTACGTAAGCCCAGCGTCTCTTACATTATTAAAGCGTTTTGTTTAATTTCTCCCATTTTGCAAGTGAACCGGCCGCTGTCATGGCGACAAGATGAATTCGCTCGGGTCGCTGTTTCATTTTTCATGCTTCAGATAATGTGAAACACTCGGAAAATTGTTGAAAACAAGTGAAAAATGAGTTTCGATAGCTCCAGCCCGAGTGCTATTCAACAATAAAGCTCAAAAAATAACAAACTATCACCCCATTATTTAAAAAAAACAAAGGCATAAGTCACTTTAATCTCTAGTTGCTTCTAGTTTATGAAATTGGACATGAAATTTTTATTTATTCATTTAAGGGTGTGGTGACGTCAAGGTTGGACCTGAGGTCCTATCTTTACTTCTACCAGTAAGATCTATTAACTCATCCTCAAGATCTACAGAGTGTATGGCTTGATGTGTGAGTGCCCTAATTCTGTTTAGGGTATGTCCCTCAATACATTATTACGCTTCCTCAAACGTAATAACGTATATATGCGTATATAGGATTGGACAATCACAGAGCGTGTACTTGGCCATTTGCAAGTCCTTGTGACAAAACCTGCAAACTGGTGATTAACATAAATTGATGTTATGTAAATGTTCCTTCAGTCTGTAGTGACCCCACAGGTATCTAGTCCTATCCTTTTGGCAATTTCATTGCCAACAACTCCAAGAGTTTCGAAGAACCCATCTTTAATACATCTAGTTATTGCGTGCAAGCATATTGACATTCTGTATGCCATCTAGAGTGAGTTTCGTATTTATTTCGTGATTGTCTATGGCTTTTAATGCCGCTTGACTGCCAGGAAAAATGTACATAGTTTTACCTATATAAGATAAAAGCAGGTTTTTGACAGCGCACTCAATGATCGATGGCGTATTAATCAAGATGATGATAAAAATCAAAATAAAATAACCTGAACATTTATTTTTCAAACATAACAATGTTTTCTATGAATATCGTGAGTTTTTTATGAATATCTGATCCTGATCACACTTCGTGCATCATCTCTAGGGTTTCCAAACCGACAGGACTTAGAGACCTTAAAAAAGAGTACTCATTTACAGGGCAGCAATTTATCTGCAAGCGTTCAGGTTGTGCAATTGTCCATGGGCGTCAAGGCCTTGGTAAACCACCTGCCTGCTTGTCCCTTGTCATATAAAATAAAAAATCTAAGAAATATAAAAAAGTCACTGTATCTTTAGATGTAGCTTGCTACAAAAGCAAGCTACAAGCACCAAAAGCAAATTAAAAAACTCATCCAGCCTGAATTACATTGAGTTTTAGAAAATCAGTTAACAACATCTTAAGCATAGTAAAACCATTAACTAAGTTTGCATTCTCATCACAAGGAGCTTACAAAAATTAATTACGAAATTCAAATAGAAAATTAAGATCTTTTACAAATAATTAATCTTAAAAATCCTCATCAACGAATAATAGCGATTTAATTCAAGAGTACTTTATAAAGCCGCTTCCATACCAATGTCATTTGAGACTCGTATATTTTGCCAAACTTCTAAAACCCATCTTTATCCATAAGTTAGGCAAAGTCTTTGCTATCTGTAACACCGATAAAAATTGGCTAAATAATAAGACATTTTTAATAAAATATACATTAAAAAAATGCAGATTTTTATGAAAAAATGAACTTTGTTCAGATGGGGTTTCTTCCCATCATCAGTATATAAATCACTAGAATTAACAACTTATTATTCCCCTTAAAGCTCTTAATAATTGTTATGAAAGCGACATTATTATACTTAAGGATTTTATCTCTCCCTTAGATATATCAATTTTTACCGAACAGTTTATTCTATTATTTTTTACTTCTATTCATACTTTATACCCCTGTATATTATTTATGACCTATTATTATACAATTTATAGGATTTAAATAAGTATATCATATATTATATTAATGATAAAATTCTTTAGCAAAAGCATAATCTTTCTCTACACTCAATAACGAACCTTATTTAGGTCGCGACTGTCGCAGAGT
>JANCMC010049391.1:972762-1034016 GCA_024363005.1 Charaxes varanes | reverse complement strand
TAAAATTCTTTAGCAAAAGCATAATCTTTCTCTACACTCAATAACGAACCTTATTTAGGTCGCGACTGTCGCAGAGTTCAATCGCAAAGCCAAAAACCATTAAGAAAGCCGTCTTAGGTCTCTTTCATTAAGATCATTTTTGTATTTATCCTCACTGAGCGCGTAACCTCAAATTAATTTCTCAGAGACAAAAACAGCGGGCGGATGATCACAAAAACATTGAAGCGTAAAAATACCTCGTCAGGACCTTAGCTCCGTTTATGGGACAGAATTTATCTGTGTATCTTGCAATAATATTGTTTTCGGTAGAAGAAAGTTTTTCGCAAAAATTCTTTTGACAATTTGTTTTTATACTTAAATTGCAGCAATTAAGATAGGCTGTTTCGTTGTTTGTATGTTAGCCAGCACTTTGCACTAAGGAATGGGTCTGTCTCAATTCTAGACGACTCGTAACTGGATTCTATGTGGTACAATGTAGTAAGTATCACCTAGGCCTAGATTCTGTCTATGTCAATGGTTGAGAACCTCTATGGTCGGTTTATCAAGAGGTGTTTCGGCGCTTTTCCGTTAAAGTTCGTCCGCTTTTTGTCAATTTTCAATTCTTCAGTCAATACCTTATCTATACTAATCGAGTAAACTGAAGAGTTTTTTTGCTTGCTAGACGCGCTAATCTTCTTTTTTCTTTCTTCTTACTTACTAATCTTTCCCTCCTAAAAATCCTTTCAGTGTTAGATAGCCCATTTATCTAGGAAAGCTATAGGCTATATATCATCACGGTAAAATTTAACCCTTTTTTTACTAATTTTACGCAGATGAAGTCGTGGGCACAACTAGTCACTTACATACAATTACAATCGATGGACAAAGTGCAATTAACATCTAATACTAGAACAAGCAGGCACGAACCCCATTCAAGTACTGTCACGTTTTTCATTAGCATCTGTTTGTTCCCAATCAAACGTTCCCTTTTGAATTATACAACTAGAACCTAAGCCTACTTAATTGTTCTTAATAAACTATCAAATTGTTATCCTGCTTATCGTAATACAATCTATACGCCTACGTTTCTTCATTCGATTCGAAGCTAAGAGCAGGGCGATCACTTCAGATTTTTTTTTTAATTAATAGCCCATAATGTCCCACTGCTGGGCAAAGGTCTCCCCACTCTTTGACCACTCTCCTCTATCTAGAGCTAAACCAATCCACTCCCTTCCCGCAAAGGCGTCCAAGTCGTTGCGCTTATCACTTCAGTAATTAACAAAACTCGTGGTCTGGTCTGGTCTACACTAACACGGGACTCGCAGATTTGTTATCAGCTCTTGCAAATGGTTTCCCTCTTTTCTTAAAGACCTTATCTTCTTGTTTTGGTACAAGCTATTCGCCACTTTGCTAACAGTAATTAATTTCACAAGCATTACATGTCATGAGTGCGAGTTGGTATGTTGGAAAGATGTTGGCTTCTCTCTGTCTATAATTTATAATAAACTACCGGACCCGACATATGTTGTTTAACCCAATTTACGGTCAGACGAATGGTCCAGTAGTAACGCCATCTATTGGAAGTATTCGGAATATGCGACCGACTATGTAATTTTTGGTAATTCATTTGTGTTTTCATTATTAAACCCTTTCCAGAAATAACGCGAATAAAACAAAACAGACGGTAAAATAAATCCAGCTGTTTTTGAGTTATGGTAAGAAACATATCTAACTAAGGTTATATATCGACAGCAGCGCCACCTACCGGTATAATTGTCTTTTCAAACCATCTAGGAACCCCTGAAATATGTTACACAAAACTTTATCTAAGTCAGTCCAGCGGCTTGGGAGAAGTATGGTGACACACAATCGTACTTTATTTTTATATATAAAGATAAAGTACGATTCCGAAACTACTGAAACTATAGGCTCATGATGTATGCCAAATATTTGTAAAAACCTAATTAAATTAAAATTTTAAAATTTCCCTTCCCTCCAGTTCCTCTCGTACTTATTCAGGATCTTTTAACATTATGGCTGCAAAATTATGGAATAATCTTCCCGTAGAAATTCGCAGTTCTCCTTCGTTTTCATCTTTTAAGGCAAATGTTAAAAAATACTATCTTTCATCACTTTCGGAACATGAGCAGTAATGTTGTACATATAATAATTTATATTAAATTTATAAGTTGTGTTTTTTTTTCTTTTGTTTTGTTACGTACTTTTACTTGACCCATATGTATTGTAAGTTTCTGTCCTTTTCTGGTACAAAGGTTGGCTGGAAGAGATTCCTATATGGAATAAGCCCGCCTTTGTACACATTCTTACATTATCTAATTTTAATTTACGTTATGTATTTTTTTCTGTTATTTTTATGTGTACAATAAAGTATACAATTATACAAAAGGACAGTAAGAATTTCTAAGTAAATATTTGAAGCAAATTCTATGTAAAGAAATAAAGAAAAGTAATAGTTAATTATGGCACTGAGTGGTAAGTGAGTCATTAAAGTATGAGTGTCATGCTGGTGCCCGAGCGAATCCAAGGTCACTAAATTAACACTAGTGCATTAATTACTCACTCAAGCAAAGTGCATAATTCTTACAAGTACATGGCTCATTATTTCTATTTTTAAAACTCTTCTTGCTAAATATTATGTGATATGAAGGTTTTACAATGGTAGAGAATGCGTGCCAGTTGTTTCTTTTTTTTTCGAATTTATACCGTCGGTTTTTATTTTCAGCCAGTATCATTTTGATCCTGAACTGAATGCGATAACTCTGTGGTAAATTTATATGAAAATATAAAACAGTGCCGTAATGAAAAACAGTGCCATAATGAATTTTCATTTAACATTACTGCTCTGTTTTGGTACTAAGCAGAAAAGGCGTACTTTCTGATCGGCTATGTATTACGAAATGACTGCGTACATTGACTGCGACATGACTGAGTAGTTGGAAGAAAATAAAATTTACTAGTATCAATTTCACCATTCCTTTTTATACACGAAAAAGAAAAATTACATAACATGACTGAAAAAATATGATTTATGAAACATCCCCTTGTCTAGGTAAGTAGCCGAAATTTATAACTGCCCCGAATTCTACAATAGCATTTATGAAACGCGTCAGCTTATTTTCTAGACGGATACAAATACGACACATACGTTAGCATGTTTTATATTTTACTCCACGCTTCTAATTAAACTGGCTTGTACCCGTAAAACGCCGGAGAAAAGCAGTTTCATAGAAATATATTTCATTTTGATTTTATATAAATGTACAACGAGGATTTTGGCTGGACTACATTTCCTAGAACCGTTTTAATATTTATTTCGCAATAGCACAAAATATTACACTCATTTTAATTCACAAATTCTTGTGAATTCGAACGATAAATAAATCAATTTGTTTTTACACGGATCCTCAAACGCTTTTATTGGATGTTTTGAACCTGGTACCTTGCGGATTTCAGTCCATATCTTATACCGTTGAGCTATTGAGGCTCAAAATCAATTTTCTATTTATGTATGTAAGTACACTGTTAAGATTTTATGTCACAAAATGAATACATAGATACATTAGAATTATATACTGTTATTTCTGACATTGTAATAGTAAGTAATTATTCATAACAATCTATTTTGTAGAAAATTATTTTTATACATTCTTAGGTTGTAATGTGACTAGCCACTAGAAGTCTACGTTTCTAATAGGAATGCTCCCTAGATTTAAAGAAATTTATAGATTATACTTATGAACTACTAATACTATCGAAGACAAAATAAATTAACGTTTATTAAGAAGAGTATTTAACGTAATTCATTATCAAATAGTGAACGTTGCTTTCTTCCTTTTTTTTTGAAAATGGTCGCCAACTGGCTAACTTAAAAGATATTACTATGAGAAGCAGTCTGTGAGATATACTATATTCACAGTTAAGTAAATCTATACTAAATATATTACCGTCCATCGACATGAAGTAAATTACAATATTAAGAAGACATAAACGTTATTCGTAAATGCAATTAATTAAGTCGCTAATTATTATAATTTGAGTAATACGTTTAGTGTATCTAAAATAACAAATCAAAAAATATTTCTCTTAATTAGCGTTTCAAGTCTTGGTACTTGTTTCTTTTTTGGCTGGTATTAGGAAGCTCAGTAACGTAGTACCTGAAATTGTTAGATAAATAATTAGTAAACAAAAAAAAATCAAAGAAAAACATTAACACGGTAGAAATATGAATAGAATAAATGTCGTCAATGGCATAACAACTACAAAGGACGCAGACAGGCTTTCATATTAATTTGAAATGTGTTGATAAAAATAACCGAACATGGTGCCGTCTAGCTTCAATTTGTTACTACCACTTATTTACCTTTTAAAGGTTACGTACAGAAAGTGAGAAGAGAGAAATCTGCTTGAGAATAATAAATGACCGGTATTAAACGCCGGGAAAATGACAAAACGGATAACTTTGATGTACAAGCTAATAATGTTAATGGAGCCTTTGTCGTTACAGCGGTATAGATTAAGGATAACGTCAATGCCAACAAAAGCTTACCCAGCATTACCGCTGCTAAGGTATAAAAGGCTAAGACGCAGCCTAGACTTAGTAGTATTGGAAATAAAACGTTGCCAACTAGACTGCCGACTCGGCCTATAGTCATCAAAATAGCCACAGCGAGTGTCCTGAAACAAAAAATCCATTTAATGCTAGAAGCATTCGCTTTTTCATTCGTAAAACGCGGTCTGTACACTCTTGTATAGCAAATCAGAGAATATACGTAATGAATTTTGGTCATCTGTATCAATTCTTCGGTTTACTGTAAAGATAAACTGTTTTAAAGATCTTGAGATACAGTAGCTCAGAAAATTATTCCACTTTCACCGTATCAAATCAATTACCAGCGTCTGTATTTCCGAACGGATACGACTTAGGGACCTTTAAGAAAAGAGCATACTCATTTCTCAAAGGCCGGCAACGCATCTGATCGTCTGGGGCCGCGTGAATATGGTACAATGGGTACCACTTCAGCGAGCGATATTGAAAGGGAAGCCGTAGAATGATAAAGCTTCCGCCGTAAAAGTTGTTCACAAAGCAACTTATACAAAATTTACGTATATTATTACAGCGAGGCAGAAACTTTTTCATAAATTATAAACTCTTCACTTGTTCTTTTGTTTTATTGTTTCACTCGTTTATTGTTCGCAACGATAAATATAAGTTTAAAGAAAAACCCTGAAACAAAGTTCGGCCTGCCGTTTTTTTATTCTTCTTGCTTTTGCGAGCAAAACATATTAATACTGTTGAAATTTTCGGGCATTGCTTTGTGTTTAAAGATCAGGAAATATAAAATAAAGTTCCATAGATGTATGTTTTATTTTGTATTATTCACTAAATTTAACAATACTTATTATTATACAATACTTATTATATTAATAAAAACTAATCTACTTACTTATAATTTAATCGCGAATAAATTCATTGGATTGATGAAATCATATATTCATTTGCGGATTTAATCAGAGTAGTTTAGATTTCAACCGAGTTCAGAATATATTATATATCATATTTAAAACCCCCTCCGGGTTCTAAATCTGACTGTTTATTATAAGTTTGTTACCTCAGATCTTATAATTCATAATGTACGGACAGATGATGCATGAAGAGCAACATAGCGACGTCTTTGATCGGGGACGTTGACAACCCAAATAAGTGGGTCTGGCACTATTGTACATAATGAGCGACATAGCTAACTCCTGCTGGAGTTAGATGAAGATCGTGCTATCTCGCTCACGTAAACACGAATTGTTTACTGGTTTACGGCGTACACTAGTGTCGGCCTCCTTTTAGTACTTAAGTTCGTGCCTAATTGCGGCACGGCACGTTATTACACGACGCTACCTGATCCAGATGTTATATTGTGCTTGTAAATACAGTCCGGGAAGATAAGAAAAGGTCGATGTTTTATTGCCCCGCCAATATAACCCTGTTACGGCACCGATCCCCAACACATAATAATTGCGATTTCATTACTTGCGAATATGAGTACAGGGTTGTTACAAAAAAAGGAAATGTCCTTGACATTCCGCTAAAAAGAATGCAATAATACCTTATACAAAATTGAAATAAAATTCTTAAATACAATAGAAATTCAACATTTGGAAAGATAATTAAAGAATGAAAATTAAACATATTTCAAAAAGGTCAAACATAATATAATACACGATCTTTCGGCTGAAAGTCGTGAGCCGGTTTTGATGATTCTTTTTTTCCCCTTTTCAATTTAGTTGAGTTACGACAGTTTAGAATCATTTTTATTAGGAAAGCAAATTTATCATGCACGTCATGGATTTCCGCAAAGTAACGCCTGATTCCATCAATTATATATTATTCCAAAATTAATTAGCCTATTCAACAAACGGACAGACAAAAACATAGTCTCGTAAAATATTTATGTTACTTTAAAAAAAGAATCCATTAAAAAAACTCGCTATATTAAAAGTTGCAATGATCGAAAAAGGTTTTCGTAAATTATTATGTTCCTAAGGTAGACGACTTAATGTCTGTGATATAGGTAACAGCCGCCTGTTATACACAAATATAAATACATACATATGTATAATACACCCAGACTCGAGGTGGGAATCGAACCCACGACCCCCCGGAGCAGAAGGCAGGGTCAGTGACCACTGCGCCAACGTGCCAGCCAAATTTGTCATCAACAATACATTCGAATTAGAATGTGCTTGTAAAAGCAAAGCAAAGCAAAGTCCTGTTTATCTTCAGGACTGGTGGGAGGAAACGATATTTTACTTCAGTTGGATACCGCGTGCGTTTTTGGCAATTCTGATTGCGGTCGAAGAGGAGGTCTACGCGCGTATAGCGAGGTGGCTGAACAACAAAGGTATTTAACTTCCTTCTTCCCTTCTTTTCTCTTCTCTTCTCACTCTGAATGTAATAATAAGAATAGATATAGAAGAACAGATAAAACCAAAAAAGAAATTATAACTAAGCTTGAATCCCCATATGCATTAAGATATCGCAACAGGATAGTTTCGTTCATCTTTTTTTTAAGTGAATTCTTTATCGAATTAAAGCATTTTTTTTTCTCTTTTTACGATGATAATAAAGAGCTCATCATTTTTTTTTAAATAAAGGAAGAAAAACTTTTTTTTTTTTGTAAATATTACAAACAGCTTGTAACGAATGAAATTACACATTGACAGCTGTCTGTATTATAGCACAAAAAGGGGTAATTGAAGCGTTACAGAACAAATGGATAATTGAATTTTTGAATAGATATAATTTTTAATTTGCCTATTGTGTCCCACTGCTGGGCAAAGGCCCTTCCCCCTAGAATAGATAAAGAAAATAAACGATGCCTACATACAAATCCTCATGAAGCACCACTGTATTATGTATTAAGTGATCACTCGTTAAATCAAATGGCTATAATGTTATAAAATAAGGCATAAAACCACAAAAAATCTTGATTCGGCTTCATTTCTAGCGAATAGTCAAAGCCCATAAAGATCCATACAAATAGTTTATATTATTAGATGAATTTATATTACCTTTATTAATAAATTTGTTTTCCAATAAAAAATTTATATTAATACGCATACTAATTAAAAATGTCCCATCGAGTCACTTATTGTTTATAGTTCTCATGATTAAGGCTATGCGACGATCAGCCAACCGAATTGGCCTCCAGATATTTAGTTCACATTTTTAGGGTTTGCGGGTACTTGTTCTTATTATATCTTATCGTATGATAAAAGTGTCTAAAACTCAGATATAAAATAAAATTTATAAATTATTTTTTCCCAATGATTTAAATAACCTATACAGTTCGCTTTATTTTTTTCTAAAGCCTACCGTCTTTTTTAAAACACCTAAAATTGACATCAATCGATTCAGAAATAAAAAATATTTTTTTTTTGCGCTTAAAGAAGGTAGGCGTTAAAAGAATACCGACGTCAATGAACCGCCAAAATGCTCGCAGATGCGTTGCCACCCTTTAAATAGGGTTTTCCTTTAGAGGAATAAGGCATGAAATAAAAGGATATAAAGGTAGATGGAAAGGCGGTCGTTGGGGTATTGTCGCACCCACTCCTAATACAAGCTTTTCAAATTTCTGCTTAGTAGGAGGGGAAAAAGGGAATATTAGACATACCTAAAAAGTATTCCTAATATTCTTTAAAAAAAATGACTTTGATAGTAATAATAATAAAACTTTACTCACAGGCATCTGGGGCCCACACATTTTACAAATTATAATATACACATAACAAAAACACAAAAAAGACGTATTTATCCGCGAATTTATATCTTGAAAAAATATTAATTAGCTCAAACAATGAGGCATAAATATACTACAATTTAGCACGCAAAGAAAATAATTATACTAGCTTTTAAAACTAAACTAAATATTCGTTTTTACTTCTAAGTTTTATTATTTTATTATAGACTATAACCTGACTAAGGAGTTTCAAAGCGTAAAATGTAAGAAAACATGTAATCAAAATGATTAATTTTGGTTTACAGATGGTTTGGAACTTGGAACAGAATATAAGGTTATTTTTGTTGCAAAAATTAAACTGAATTCAACAGATACTTTTATACGAACGTGTAAATCAACGTAGATTCAGTCCTTAATTTGGTCCTTCCAAATTATCGCCAATCATCTCACCAAACAAACTCCCGGTTATTAATAACTGACCCTTCGTCCAGTCTCCCTCAAAGGTGTGCCCCTGCCTTGCTATCAATTAATTAATTATCTCCCATCGATACGGTATCAAACAAAGTCATTACCAAAATTAATTAATGATTTTGGTTTATATAATTCTGATCCAATGTATTGATAAAAAAATCTGTCTAATGTTTAACTTAAGTGATATGATAAAAATAAGTAACAATAAAATAATAAAAATAAATCAAAACTAAATTTAAAAAAAAAAACATGATTTCTCCTAGAGGACCAAATATGTTACTTCGTTGAATAGCGATACCAGTTCTTATTGAACTAATCTTTATGTAAATTTTGTAAAAGTAAACGTAAACTTTACATAATGATTTTTAAGTACTCTATACATATTTAATAAAACAAAAGCAATGAATATTTAGGATAGTTAAAACAAGATGCAAAAAAACCTAACAGAGGATTTGAATTAGAAATTAAGTAAAAGTAGTTCAAGTGTAATTTCCAGATCCAAAAGTTTAGCCTGTGTAGTTACATAAATGTTCCTAAATCAGTTCCCCCTCACCACTTACCATCTGACGCCATATTACGCAGTATTGCTAAACGCAGCTATTCCAAACTTTGTCCAGAGTTCGATTCATCAAGCCCCAAACTCTCGTTACGCTGATACGAATAGTTGCCGGATGTTATTATACCTAACTTATACGGTTATCCGAAAATTGGATATGATACTAATTTCGGATATTTTGACTTAGTAAAGCCAGAAATGAATATGTTTAACAGACTTCTAAAAATTAAAACGTTAATAAACCTGAATCTAATTGACACAAACTTCAGTCGTTTAACTTCCTTCACTTGATATACAGGGTGACATTGTCGCGGTTAGGATGGTTACGTAGATCTTATCCTAAGGTTGAATAAAAAATATTCGCACTGAGTCTGGGTGTATTATCCATATGTATGTAATTATATATTTCTAAAAAAAATATTTGTGTATAACAGGCGGCTGTTAACTATAACAAAGGCATTAAGATGTCTACCTTAGGAACAGACATCCGTGTGTCATATTGTCCTGTATATATTTATTTATTATTAATTTATTTATTTTGTTATGTTATTACCCCAACAGTGCTACAATGACTATGGCGATATCATCAAGGCGACGCTGAGCAAGGCGCGCGAGATCAACAAGTTGAACTGCGCGCTCACTATGGAGTTGGCCATGCAGGCATTATTCGCCGACATCATGCACCGCCACCCCACGCCGCACCGACAGCTGCCGGAGTTCCTTGAACTTAAGGTATGCTAACGATTGAATTAGGGAAATCCATGATATACATGCTTGAAAAACTAAACTACTTTGCTAAAAACGACGTGAATGAATACGAGGGAAAAAATGTCTAATTCTGCAACCCCAAAGCCACAACAACGAAACGGAACTTATTTTATGTTACAATGGGCAAACAAGCAGGTAATTTACAGAAGTGACTATTGACGCCCAATGGACACCTGCACCACCAGAAGGAAAATGCCTTTCCGGGCTTTAAAAACGAGATTGGGCCATCGGGAAGTCTCACAAAGCGTACGAAACGCGACAACAATACCATCACTTGACGTGACAGCATTTTCGCGATTTCACGCCGATCTGATGTGAGAAAGAGGTACTGGTACTGGTAGAGTCGGCCCAATTTGGCTGCAGACCAAAAAGACTGCAATCGTGGCGCTATCTAATTTAGCCCCGTGATTTATTATGGTCCATGGATATGTTTTAGGAGCTGGCGAAGCGATTCTCTGTGATGTTTGGACTGGACGCGGTAAAGAACCGCGAAGCTCTGACGGCGCTGCATCGTGCTGGCGTATCTTTTGCGGCGCTGGACGCGGGTGGTGCTACTCCCGCTCACGGCGCTTCGCCCCCGCCCAACCTACTTTTCCTGGAGCCCCTGGCTGAGTTTTCAGGGAAGCTGCTGCGTCAAGACAAGCGAGCCGTGCTCAAGGTATAAATATATACAGTTTTTTTTTACAATTGATGTAATGCCTGATTCTATCAATTATAATAAAAACACTTAGAATTCAACAAAATCACCGAATACGCGCGGACAAGGTGGCGAGTACAGCTAGTTCTAAAAAAAATGTTTTAAATACCTACGCAATTTGCTGAGAGTGACATGTGTGTTTGTGGCAATTGCAGTTTGCAGAGTCCAAGTTCAACGCGATGCAGTGGGGCGAGGAGTGGGCGCCTTTGCTAGCATACCGGCACTCGCTGCTGTCAGATGCTCCCGACGAGCGCCCGCCGCCCGCGCGCCGACACTACACGCGACGCAACCGTTAGTGTTACTCTACCTAGCATTACCCCGGTCTATTAGATTATATTATATTATATGACCAGGTAGACAGACAGAGGAGGTCATGGCCTAATCAGTGATCGGCATTTGAGTCGATCGCTAAGTTAAGTTGCTCTTGCTGCGACCGCGTGATAGATTGGTGACAGGTGTGATCTTCTATCGTGAATTAGTTTTTACAAACTGGTTTAATTTTACCCATTCTATTAAATTTATAAAAAGGCCCGGACGGACAGACGGACAAACCGAAGGAGCGAAAGTATAATGAAATGAAATTTATTTATTTCAACACGCAACACAGTAGGTACGATCGACCAAGAAATCGGTTTGCCACGCTAAGGTCGAATGTCGTTTGCACGTCAATAAGTTAAAAGGCTCAATTTTGCTTGTTTTACATACGTTAATTTCTAACAATAACCCTTAGCATCATCAAAGTGATAAAGCACTTTATTGGTCTTGTTTACCAAATCTTGTTTACCAAATACTTTACTGGCGGCCTCCACATTAGGGAACCAGTATCGTGGTGCTGTTCCGAAGTCTACAAGGGTTTCTCGTTGACTACGGAACCCTAAAAATGTGTCAACACTTTTTTCCTAAGAGCCACCGTTAAGAAATCCAATCTTGGATTTCCCCGCGCTACATTCTAAATAGGAAACTGTAACTCAATATGGTGGAAACTGTAGACGTTTTGCTCTCACGGAATTTAAATATCAGATTGCACTGCATTTTGTTAAGATAATAATCCTCTTAGCATTGAACAGGAGGAGATCGTTGCCGGCATTTGAGTCGATCGCTAGGTTAAGTAGCTCTTGCAACCGGGTGATAGATGGGTGACCATTCTAACACTGGTTTTGGTAAAACAGTGGGACCCGATTAATGTTCGCTGTGAAATTGTAGAGATTGTGGCGGTTCCTGAGATGACGTCAGATGGCAATCGGTCATCTTAACTCGTTCCACAGCCACATCCTCTGCAATCTAAGTGGACCCTGGTACTAGACAAGGGGCAGATGGGCAGGCGGTTCATCACTCAAGGGACTCTCCACTCCCATGGACATCTGCACCACCACAAGGCTCGCAGGTGCGTTTCCAGGGCTTAGATTTTTAGTTAAATTTAGAACCCCTTATTCAAGCCCTATCGAAAAACACTTTCTTTGCGGATGTATACTAACCATAAATTACATCCACGCCAAATGGCATCTTTGTACGAACCGCGGTTTTCGAGATTTCATGTTCGGTGATCTTCCGCTTTTATATATGTGTATAGATTTAATTTTCGAGATAGAGAAAACAGATTTAAATTTTAAAAAATATTATAATTTGAATTTGTTGCGGCCCACGCAGGGCCCAAACTAAATTTACTATTGGTCTGACGCGTGTCAGAACCCTTGTAAACTTAACTTTTAATTCGTAAAAATTTATCAACAAATGCTGTAATAATGATTTTAAAATAATAATAACTCTTATAGACACGACGTTCATAAGTACTGTTAAGTTTATATAAATAAAACATTTCTGGCTTTAACTTTAAAAATGTACTTAATGTAACAGTTTGAAATAAATAGTCTTTATATTATGTTGTCGTCAAAGAATAACATTAACATCATAGGTTACAGTTATGGCGCCATTACAATGTAATATTTAACTTGCATCTCGTCGCTTGAGATGCGAGTACAATTAACAAAGAAAACCGCTTCGAGTATTAACAACACCACATCAAACATCAACACCGTGACCAACTGATTCTATATGCTAACAACTTTCTATTATCTTTTATATCTTACTAGCTGTGCCCGCGACTTTGTCCGCGAAAAATTTGGTACAAAAATTAATTCAATTTTAGCGTGACGATACATAACTTATAGATCTTCCTTGATAAATGGGCTATCTAATATATATCGCCTTCAAGTAAACAAACAAACAAACTCTTCAGCTTTATATATTAGTATAGATCTTAATCTATACACGTGTATTTATAATTAAAGTTCTATAGATATTATATAGATATATCTTGCTTAAATGATTTATTAACTCCTAGATGTAATGTAATAAGTGCATTATATATATTTTAAGCTAGCTGTAAGCCGGGAGTTTAACCGCGTGAATTCAGTGATTTTGTTAGATTTTGAAGGAGATTACCCGGAACAAACAAACAGACTGATAGACAAAAATGTTTTAACTTGCGTTTTTGCTATAGCTGTCGTATGTCATAATCCATTAGTATTTATTTTTATTTCATTTACAGACAATTTTACTTATAAACTTACTCGTGCAACATATACCACGTTCAGTTTTTCTGTGCACCGCTGATTCTAAAACGCTAACTTTTATACCAAACTGGAAATTATTCTAAAATATATGATATATTGTACAATACATCTTAATTTTAGCAGTAAAGTAATAAAAAAGTAAAAAATAATAATTTCGACGTTACAAACAGACCCTTCAGTCTTATTTATATGAATATAAATTTATATACATACGTAAATCAATTGCTGTTTCCATGAGTAGGAATAGACTACCATATTCTTTTGTTGTCCTATATGTAAAAAATCGATAAACTTTTCCCACCAAAAGGGCTACGAATCGCAATCATTTCCCGCGCAACCGGAAACGCGTCCACGTGCCGACCAGGAAGTTGATTTTCGTTGATTCATGACGAAAGATATACAATTTCCTACTCATGTGAATAAAAGCATACCTATTTATTTGTGTTATATTTTGTTGATTCATCACTATATATAAATATAAACTGTACCCTCCGACTTCGTCTGTGTGACCCTACCAAATATGCACATAAATCTTCATAAAAATCGGTCAAGCCGTTTCGGAGGACTTACAACACAAACACCGTGATAAGAGGACTTTATATATTAGACTAGCTGTGTCCGCAACTTCTTCCGCGAAAAAATAGATTCAATTTTAGCGTGATGATATACATATAGACTATAGCCTTCCTTGATAAATGGGCTATCTAACACTGAAATAATTATTCAAATCGGATCAGTAGTTCCTGAGATTTGCGCGTTCAAGGAAACAAACAAACTCTTCAGCTTTATATGTTAGTATAGATTAAACCCCCACTTTATGTGAATAAATGACTACATTTTTATTTAGGAGAGTTTTCTTAAGTAAATAATTCAATAAATTGATTCATCAATCATTAAAAATTAAGAAGTATAAAGCACAGCTGAAGTTTACGTAGTATTATTCCTTTAAATATTTGATTGACCTTGTCTTAACTTATTTAGAATTTCCGAGATGAATGATTATCGTAACCTTATTTAGGACATTAAATGCAGCCTTATCACAAAGTTTGCGTTACGATGCAGGATACACTCTGTATAATTTAAGTTTGCATGACTTTGTATATATTTATCTAAGGTTCTAAATTTAAAATAATAAACGTCTAAGTAACTCTGTCTATTACGCCGTAGCCAGACGCTTATACCAGACAGCCATAGCTTCATTCGAATGACCATATAATGTGGCCGGGGACTTTGTATAACTGCGCAAAGTTTTGTAGAACTTTGTAGTCTTCAAGGACAAAAATGTACCAACACTTTGAGCTACATATATCTGGCTCCGGCATTACATTTGACGCCTAAGCCGCATAACCAATTTTGATGAATTTCGGTATAGCAATAGCCAGTCTATTGTACCGAAATTCTTGCAGAAGAACATTGGCTATTTTTTGTTGCGAAATGGAAATATGAAAAGGGTGAAATAGGGGTCGAAAAATTGTATAATAGTCGAAGAAAACAACAAAAGATATATGTATATTGTAGAATACGGACGCATATACTACTTTATTTTAAATTTACTCCACTTTACTCCGTAGTAGAAATAGTTTGTAACTTTTTAATAGCTACTGGGTCTACGGCAGACAACTTTTTCACTATAAATCCAGAGCGAACTTCCACATAGTTTCCACCATACAACCAACGTAATTAAAACTAGGAATTGCACTACAAAGTATGACATAACCATTCACAGAACGAACTTTACGAGAGCTGCATTTCTAACAAGCTCTTTGACTTGACGAATTAACTACCATAAATTAACAGGAAAATTTGCAAATTAATTTTAGAATAGTATCGTAATAGCGTTCTTTGATTTATAATTCATGTAATTATTTTAAATATCTGATCAGATCCCCTACGGGTACGCGTCACATCACCTCTTGTCGTAATAGATCCATAGTCAAAGAACCCATAACCTGCGATTAGGTAAATATTTCCTGCCTTTGTCTGTTGTTGCTTCTGGAAGTACAGTGGTTCAGAGACTCAGGTAATGAATTACAACAAGATTGAAACGCCCGCTATCGTGATTTTCGCTGCATTTATTACTCTATAACTACGATAATTAATTGCTGTTTTTATCATTTATTTAATCATGAAGTATAAAACATACATTATGCTATATTAATAATATTAGAGTTTATATTATGCTGGAGCCAAGAAAAGCATTTCCGAGCACAGTTGCGCGACCAATATTAGGATCTAGGAAGCGAGTTGTTTTGCTTCATACTGGTGATATCGCCTTAGCTTTCGTTTGAATAATCACACTTAATGGAAAGTCATACTTAATATTATGTTATTTGACTTGTTAGTATTTGTTTTTTTTAATTAGCCCATAATGTCCCACTGCTGGGCAAAGGCCTACCCACTCCTAGACCACTCTCCTCTATCTAGAGATAAACCAATCCAGTCCTTTCCCGCAAAGGCATTCAAGTCGTCGCGCCACCTCTTCCTCGGCCTGCCTGGTGGCCATTGGTGGGAGTATCAAGCATGAAAAACTAATCCGAGGATGACGTCAGATGGCAATCGGTCATCTTAACTCGCCCCACAGCCACGTCCTCTGCAATCTAAGCGGACCCTGGTACTAGACTCAGATAGCACTAGGAACAAGAAGATGGACTATATGTTTATATTTTAGAGGGTTCAGTGTTTGAATCTATCACTTTAGAGATTTGAGTCCATCCTCCTATCTTTATACCGTAAACAAAAGCTGCTCTATTTTTGAAATTCAGCCCAACCTATGTTACTAACTACATTTCAAAATAGGCCAACATTTAAATTCCGCACCGCCTATCCAAACATGGACGGGTTTTAAAACAATGTTTTGTTTCACTGTTGCCGAACCGAGTGGGCCAGTGAAATTTAATATTATTCACATCAGTTTCAGAATTCGATTCGAATCAATAAAGTGGTCAGTACAGGTTCGACCAAATAAACCATGACAGGGAGCGCGTGGGCCAAACGGTCTTTGAAAAAGGACGATAGGTTTTGCGGCTCTGCGCAGAGTTACCAAGAGTTATC
Organism: Charaxes varanes; assembly: GCA_024363005.1. Taxonomy (NCBI): domain Eukaryota; kingdom Metazoa; phylum Arthropoda; class Insecta; order Lepidoptera; family Nymphalidae; genus Charaxes; species Charaxes varanes. Next base: position 1,017,669 of record JANCMC010049391.1, on the reverse strand, counting down.
GATTTGAACCGATATCAGATGGCAGGCGCGGATCCAGGCTTTCGAATAGGTGGTCAGCACAGCTGCACAATTTTTGAATTTTTTAATTGCCTTTCCGCGTATCAACTTGCTTATGATCGATATATGTAGTGCACTAGTTGTTACCCGCGACTTTGTCCACGCAAAATTAGGTGGAAAATTTTAGCGTAATAATATATAGCCTTTCTCGATAAATGAGCTATCTAAGACTGAAAGAATTTTTGAAATCGGTCCTGTAGTTCCTGAGATTAGGGCGTTCAAGTAAACAAACACTTTAGCTTTATATATTAGCATAGATTCCTATAAAGAATATGTCGATAATATATGATTTTGGTACATTGATTTTAATACCTTACTTACAGTAAGGTATTAGATATAAGATAATCAGGCTTTCGAACTTCGAAATTAAATTTTTGAACTCTAGAGTTGACTCTTATACTAAATCGATGAGATTTTGTTACCTAAGAAGAAGAAAATGTTTTATTTGGCATAAAAATACTGTACATACATATACCTCCAATAAACAATTTAGAAATAAAAACAAATACCAAAAACAAACCGTTTTAAATTATAAGTATATCTACACCCAGTGAGATTCCCAAAAAGATGAACCTTTCAGCTTATTTGTTGCAAGAGGGACAATTCCTACTTTCAAAGCTGATTTTCGGAGGCCACCTAGTTGCCTCCTCCACGCATGACAGGGCCTTATATTATATCAGTCCGGTGTCGCATTATACTGAGGCTCTAATATCAAATGAGAATCTTCTCCATTTTTATGAGTGGAACTAATGAAACTCACTTACTACTAAGCAAGTCACACTTAATTAGATAAATAATTATTTAATTAGAAACATATTAGTATCAGTATTATTTAAAAAAACTATTCAGTATTTAAACTACAATCCTTCCTAAATTTCCAAATTTACCGATTCGAATTTCAAACGGCCTTTCCAAACATGGAAAGATTTTAGAACAATATTTCGTTCTAGCTGCCGAGTGGAACGGCGCAGTTAAAATTTTTAAGTGTATTAAGGCACAGCTACTAATCTCACTCTTTCAAATTTCAGATAACGATGGTCCGTACTATTGGCACATAAAAAGTGGAACGATTCAGAGGGAAATACCAAAAATGCCGCCCATAGAAGCAAGAGAGTCACGCATCTCCATGGTGCGGGATTGCTCCAACTTATCAGACGTCAAGTATGAGGGAGCGATGACATCCTCCGTCACCAGAAGTACCACCAGCGGTGCTTTGGATCACGTCGATCAGGACTCCGAGAGGAAACGTAGAGAGGAAGTTGCTTACAAGTAAGTTGTTTTTAGAAGCTGTTGTATTTTTCTCCTATCTCGTTGTCTGTCTATATTCATATCTTGCGAGCTAAATTGTCACAAATTTTGGTTATCCTAAACCCTACTGAATTGAATTTTCTGAATTTGTTCTTGTTATCGTAGAGATCTAAAGGAGAGGGAAAGAGGGTGAGAGAAAGAGAGAGGGGGAGAGAGATAGGGGGAGAGAGATAGGGGGCGAGGGGAGAGAGAGAGGGGGGAGAGAGAGAGGGAGGGAGAGGGAGATAGAGAGAGAGGGAGGAAGAGAGAGAGAGAGTATTAAAATAGGCTAAAGCCTAATTTAATACTCTCAAATGATCAATTATGAAATCCTTTTGTAATTTTTTTGTCTAAGTTCTATTCGATACAACTGCGCTCAAAGGGCGGACTGGATTTTAGTCAAATTGTTTGTGTGGAAGTGGATTTAAGAGAGTCCGAGCTTCATATTGAGGCCCGTTCGTTGCATCAGGGTCCAGGAATTTTGAGTTTTTTCTTTATTAGTGTCTTCCGGAGTCACTAAATAGCTACTAAAAATATTTCAATATCCAGGCGTCGCAGTTATCCAGCCCGTCCAGAGCCAGATGGTCGTGCGGTCCGCTTCTTCGTGCGGTCCCTCGGCTGGGTGGAGATATCGGAGGCGGACCTCACTCCGGAGCGCTCCAGCCGCGCCGTCAACAAATGCATCGTGGACCTGAGTCTTGGGCGTAACGATTTGCTGGACCAGGTCGGCCGCTGGGGAGATGTGAGTTTATTTCCTTTTTATCATTCATATAAATATTTCTTAGCACAAAATTTATCTCAAAACTATAAAAAATCACTTTCAAAACGAGAATGAACGAAATGTAAATATAAAATTTTAAATCTAATTTCCAAGTAATTGATTGTCTCACGTTATATTGACGTTAAATAGCTTTAAATCAAAACCTAATCAGACAAAATATTTTAAAAGGTACCATTGATTCCAAAAAACTGAACCGCGGAGAAGAACCAGCATTAAATATGGTAATATCAGCGACTTTTGAACATAAATGTGATAGGTGGAGCGTCGAGTTCTGACGCGATGATCTGTGGTGAATTTCACGATAGGTATCTTCGTCTTCCTGGAGTTAGTCCGCTTAAGTACCAGGGTCCGCTTAGATTGAAGAGGATGTGGCTGTGGGGCGAGTTAAGATGACCGATTGCCTTCTGACGTCATCCTCGGAACCCCCACGATCTCTACAACCTTACGACTAATATCACAAAGCGTCTTCGGATGGAAAATGGGAAATGCATTTGTAAGAGAACAATACAAGAATAAGCATTAACCGAAAGTTTTAAAACAAACTAATCATGATTTGATATGGATCGTTGAAGGTAACAAATAGTAGTATTATAGAAAATTGTATGAACACCTCGTTTTACTCTAATGCATTGACAAATAATGGAATTGAGAAAAGTAACAATCACCATATACGTTCTTTTTTGGTTCTATTAGACAATAATGTAGACATAAAGAAAGCGGTGGGCGGTAGTATACAGCGTGCCGTCCATTCTGCACATGATCGTAATTTATAGAGACTGTTTGTTTATGGTTACGATCCTCAGCAATGAGGGAACGAGGAAGAAAAAGAAGATACGACAATATAGAATGAAATATCCTCGAGATTTCAAACAAGAAGAACATTCATGCTCATCTTGTTTTAATTCAACATTGAAGGATGTCATTTCATCGTGTTTCTTTCTGTGATTCTATGCCATATTTACGAAGATAATTTCTTCGTTATACAATTCACAATTCAATTAAATTAAAAAAAAGATCAAGGGAGAAAAAATACGTTTTTTCTCCTTGATAGTCTATCTCAGTAAAGACTGATCATTTTAAACTGAAACGATTTGTTTAAATGTGCTTTACTCTGAAAATAATATATGTTTGAATTAGATCGCAAATATGTGAATTGAAATCTGATGATAAAAGATATTTTGAAAATGGAATAAATAACCTAAAGAGTATCCATTAAGTTTCTAGCTACTCAATGGTCCAAATGAAGATTCTTCAAATAAGTTTCTTAAGATTATTTGAGTACTTAATTTAGTTTAAATAAGGAATATTTTGTATTGAATCTATAACGTTTAAAAGCGATTAGGATCCTGTTAAAAAAAAAAACTTGTATTATTAAAAGAAAAAAAAGAATGGAACCTTTATAAAGTATTAGCAAGCACACATAACTTATTAACAATACAAACGAAAAGAGTTCATTAATCGCATTATATTAAAATGTGAACCAGGGAGAGTACAAGTCATAATTTACTAATATGTAATATTATTTAAGATTAAGATATGAAATGGCAATGGGCAGACAATATAGGTGGAAAAACTGGTCACCGATGGGGAGTGAAGGTTCTAAAATGGCGCCCTCGTGCTGGTGGACGGCGAATTGGACGGCCTCCTAGACGGTGCATACTTACCGACGACATTGTCAGGCCAGCAGGAAATCGTTGGATATCAGCCGCGCAGACTCGATGTCTGTTGAAGTCTATGGAGGACACTTTTGTCCAGCAGTGGACGCCATTAGGCTATAGAAACGAAGGAATTTATGCAGAGAATTTATGCATTCTAAGGATGACACATAGGCCACATAGAACGTAGAAACAACAACCGGTGGGGAGTAAAGGTATTGGAAAGACGACCACGTAACGGTAGAAAAAAAGTTGGAAGGTCCTCCAAACGGTGGACGGGCGATTTGCTTCGGGTCGTAGGGCTGGATAATAGCGGCCCATGATAGATCGTTGTGTAAATCCATGGAGGAGGCCTATGTGCAGCAGTAGACTTCATCAGGCTGAAGAAAGGAAGGATGAAATGCAGAGGACAAAATGAGATCTTCAGAGTCGTGCAGCAGAACTATTCCTGGCATCCAGTATAATTAAAATCAATGAAATAGATTGCTGGAGACAATGGCCAATATCGTGAAAAACATCCTTTGACTACGAAGGAAGATTAGTTTCACTGAAACTCAATAAACCTTCAAAATTTAAGTTAATTAGAAGATAAAATTGAAATTTTTTATGATGGTACTTACGTTATGTATGTAACATAAAGAAAATGTTCTATCAATGGAAATACCAATCATTAACAGAAAACAGGATAAAATATAAAGAACAATTGAAAATGTGACTAAATTAGAAATATTAGATATAACAGTATTGTTTAAATCCCAGGTTAGCCCAGAACTTAAATATATAAATATAAATATAATAATATCTATGGTATGAGCGAGAAAAGATTTATACCCAAAAAGAGATAATGTTAAATTTAAATAGAAACAAGTGGGTACTTGAAAATACAATAAAGTAATGTCAAAGTATCTATCGATGAACATTTTATTACTTAAAGATATCAAAATACACAAAAAACTTGAAAGAATTAGAATATTTTAAACAGTCTATAGACTTTATCTATGAAATTTTGCCAAAATGTTACTTAAACGAAAGAACTATAATCAACAATTAGTTTCACGAGTGTCATCAACTTTAGGCTTCAATTAAAGTAATGAGATTGAACATCTTATACACGATGATATATATTTCAGAGAGAAATTTGATGAGAAAGCTTAGAATGGATATTATATGACAAATTAACCAAGTACATTTGTGATAAAATTAAAGGAACAGTAATAACTGAAAAAGTAAAACGACGGTAAAAGAACAAACAAAGTGACAAGGCAAAATTCAGGCAAAAATGATCATAACTAACGGAAATAAAAATTATGACTAATGTATACGACAATTCCTATAGTTTAAATATTTTTCAAGAAAGAAAATAGATAAGTTTCGAATTCTAGCCTACAGTGATTCTATTTATATTTAAACTGCAAGAGCAATGGCTCTGGAAATTAAATTTACGGTCGGCAGAAGAATCACTATGTGTATACACTTATTTTTAATTACGATTATTTTGTTTGCTAATGCAGAAACTGCGACCGTAGTGACCGACCTAAGGATGTTGCGGATCAGGGAACTTATAAATTTCAACACTATTAATTCTACTATATCCTTATTCCTTTTCTATACTCTTAGTCATTGAATATCTATGAATTGTGACGGATAATTTAGAGGGTCGATTCTAAAGGCTTCTAAAAACGATTGTCGCACAAGTCTATGGTTTATTACATAAATGTATTTTCGTGTTTGCATTTTAAATTTCAATTTACAGGCGTCAAAAGAAGCTAAGTACACAGGTGGGTACCGACACGGCGTCCACGAGGACGAACAACAGTTCCCCCGCGGGCAGGAGCCCCGATGGCAAAGCAGGGACAGGGCGCCGCCTCCGAAGGTGGTCGGCGACGAAAGGAGGGACGCGTCGAGATTGCAGAAATTCGAAATACCGCGGGGGCCAGATCACCTCGGTGAACATGATCCGAAGAGAGTCATCGCTCGGGCCTCGCGCTCTCCCCGTAGGGATCGCTCACCGCAGAGGGAGCGCTACCGTCGCCACTCCCCGTCGCCCCGCTCCCCGCGCCGCTCGTGGGCACTCGAAAAGCGGCGAAGCCCCGATGCGCACGAAGCGCCACCGCCGCCAGCCTGGCCCGCCCGCGACGCTCCGGAGCCCGGCTACCCGCCGCAGATCCGAGTCGATTACGCCGAACGAAGCCAAAAGAAGACGTCTCCTGTCTGGGAGACGCCAGTCGATAAGAGGCGCGAAGAATTTATCCGTCAGAGAAACGCCGATCGCGAGAGATATGAGGAGGAAATGAGACGCAGGAGGGAGCCCGGCAAGTGGAAGCCGGTGCCGGAGTTGAGTGCGAAACAAGGCTCGTCCCGTTTCGCGGACGACGATCGGACCCGCCGAGAAGCCAAGTATGTCAGAGACGAAGCGGACGAACGGCGCGACGCCCGTCGAGAGGACGAAGGTCGTTGTCGACCCGACGAAAGACGGGAAAAAGACTACTTGCGACACCGAGATGTTCCAGATTTTACTTTGAAAGATGACGTCGTGCCCAAAAAAGAGGAGTTTTCGAATCGGATTGAGGAAAAAAAGAAGGAAATTTTTAAAAAGCAGGAGCAGCTTCAGAAGGAGATTGACGAAGTGTATAAACGGGCGGTCGATTTCACAAAGAAGGCGGAGTTGTACAAAAAAGGTGAATTGAAGAAAGAAATAATGTTTGAAAACGTTCGAAGCCGCGACGAATCGAACGAATATGACGATCGTCGATTCAAGACAGATCGTAGGGAACGCGGAGATATAGATTACGAAAAGTCTAATCACGAGGACGAGGAAAAAGACAAGCTGTTGATCGGCGCAAAAAGACAAAAAGCAATTAAAGAAATTTCACGTAAGATACTGAATAAATTCGGAAGCAATCTACCGACCGACCTGAAAGTGCGCGTTCAGGAAGAATTGGTGTTTGCCGTAGGCCGAATATTCTACGAAATGTTTGGCAGGGAAGACATATCGTACATAGAGCTTGTAATAAAATTTAACGCTAAGCATACCACTAAAGATGAAGAGAAAATATTTGACGAAGTTATGTCTTGTTTCCCCTCTCGCTACAGAGCTATGAAACATGCGGCTAAAGGTAAGATTAAATTGGTACTGGCATTTATATTGGTTTGGTTTTTCCTGTGTTTTAAAATAACTCAAAATAAAGGTCTCAAGACCGATTAAAACGCAACTAACACTAATTAGATAAAACACACGCTAACATATTCCATCAAAATATCCAAACACTACACCAACACTAATAAAACTCCAGTAAATATTGAACACAAGAATTGTAATAAATCACAACATATTACAGGAGACAAACAATGAACACATTCATTTAACACATAATTCCCAGAAAATTGATGATGATTGATATATGTCTATATATACAATGAATTGATATATTTATGTACTGAATAATTCAATGATATCTGAAATGATTCACTGAATAAATTGTTTTCCAGATGATTCAGACATTCCTGCGAAAAGCGCTAAGCTATCTGATGGGATAACCATAAACAAAGGTGAGATTTTTATTTAAAAACGGGTCTCTAGCATTGACGTTTTATAGAAAAGGCAAACGCGTCCTTATTAAAATTGAACAAGAGTGCTGCCATTCTCAGTGTTCTGAATATGCAACCATAAACAAACTAAATTTAATGTTTGATTCAATATACTAATAATGTAAAAGTAAAGAATCGGAATTGCCGGTTATTTATTCTATTTTTCCTCAATACCAAACATCGTTACGATAGTTAAAAATATTACACGTTTGCCGTTTGTATAAAAACAGACTTCATATTTTCGTGTTTGCATTTAAATTATTTTCCGTTATAATATCGAATATTATTTACTTTTATTTAATGTTCATATTTCAAGATAAACGTAATATTTATTTTAATTCACCTCGTGACTATACGTCGTAATTCGTAGCTGTTATAATTTTAGTTTGTATATCAATAACGTACGTCTCATATTTCCAATTTAATTATTCTTGCAAATATTCTCTATACTTACAGATTTATATCCCAAAGGAGATGAATGTGAGTAGATAAAATGGTTTTATTTTTTATTAGAATAATTTCGGTTTCAATATATAGAAGTAGGCGATAATGCGGTAACGTCTTTATTAACAGTTTCAGAGTGGACTATATTGCCGAATATCGCGGCTACATCGCCGATATCTCAGGTTCCTACCGGAATCATAATGAGTACTCCTGTAATGGTTCCCCTACCTAACCAATATCAATTTTTGCCAACACCATCTTATGAAATCGTGCAACCAGTTGCAGAGGAAGAGCCACCATCGAGCAATAATAATTTGTATTTGTGTAGGGATAACTTTCAGCCTATCACGTTACACGAGACGGTCCAATTGAAAGAGTTCCTTATCAATCAACTGATAAAGGTCACCGAAACATCGGCCGGATGGGCACCCGACTTTACGCTTACCAACCAACGCAGCACGTACCGTCACGAGGTGCAGACGCGAGACGAACGCTCCAAGGATTGGCTCCTGAGTTTGGATTTCAGCGAATGCCGGCCCTTAATAACGAGTTTAGGCCACCGGGAAGTTTCACAAACCGAACGAAACGCGACAACAACACCATCACTTGACGTGACTGCATTGCCGCTACTTCACGCCGATCTCATGTGAGAGGTACTGGTACCCGGACGCGCCGGCCCAATTTGGCTACAAGCATAGCGCTACCTCTAATTAGAAAGACAGGAATTGGGGAAAGGAATGGAGAAAAAGGATATTATATTTTATCTGTACAGTATGCAGAGATCCATATTCAAATATTTTTTTTTTGTTCATCACAAGCATGAATTTATTGAACAAACAGTTAAATGATAGAAAAAATAACATAATACGACTAAAGAGTTACATATACACATTCCTAAGTTTTAAATATTATAAGTGTTCGTTTCAATTAACGGTTATTTGGAGCGTCACAGGAGTTAAGAGAATCTAATATCCCAAGTAAGTTCTTAATCAGCCGTTTGAACATTTCCAAATAAAAATTTAGTCTGAAAGTGGCTTCATATCCAGATACAGTTGCAGGGAATGTGTAAAATGTAGGATAATATGTAGGCAATATTCAATACCTATACTTAAAATGTAATCGCTGATTCTTATCGAGATAAAGCAGTTGCAAAATTTGCACATAACTTCGCCAAACTAACTAGAATTTGCGTGAATATTTAACGTTAATAACCCAAAATTTAGTTGACTTCTAACTTGGCCGCATAATTGACGGTAAAGGGGTTTTCTCACACACCGCACATAAATAAACAAAAGATTAACCAACTTTTACTAAGCCATTATTTTAAGATAACCTTTATTTAAGTTCAATTAAGTATTGAATTTTTTAGCACTATCCCGGTTGAAGGCATTTAACCGGGATAATGCTAGATAGAAGAAGAAGAATAAAGACGGCACGCATTGTGAGGAGATTCCTTAGTCCGTAATCCTAACCTCCGGTGATTTGGGCTTGAGACTCACTTCGGATGAAATCTATTTTTATAGATTTTAAATGTTTTGTTTCTATATAAATATATTTAAAAATGTTATTAATAAGATGATAAATATAATAATAGTTGGAAAAGTTATATTTATTATTACTATTATTATTTAAAGTCTATTTTTCCCACTGCAGGGACAAGGCCTCCCTACCCTCTTTCCATAGGGTTCTGTCTAAGGCGTTGCCAATCTCTGTTATAAAGATCCAAGTCATTCTTCCATCTCATTCTTGATCTGCCGCGAGTTCGTTTCTGATCTGTGGTATCTATAAAGAAGACATTTTTACCCAAATATCATACGACATGCGTCAGAGTAGACATCGTAAAGTACAAAGTCAAAGTCAAAGTCAAAGTCAAAGTCAAAGTCAAAGTCAAAATCAAAGTCAAAGTCAAAGTCAAAGTCAAAATCTTTTATTCATATTATGTATGATATTTTTTTTTATTTATCTTTTAATCATTTAACAATTTGGTGATAAAATTTACGACTCAAAAAATAATTGTAAATAAACAATAAATAAATAACGTCTATTTGGACCAAGTAGACATTTATTGTAAATAATTCAGCGTATGCTGAGAAGAAGGAAAGGCGTTGGGAGAAAAGGGTATTAAAAAAAAAACTATTATCTAAGGCTTCGTTAGCCTGAACTCACTGATTTTATATTTTTTAACCGTATTAAAAAAAAAAGAGGTTCTAAATTCGAGTGTATGTTTTTTTTTTAATGTATGTATGTTACACGATTACTCCAACTTTTATAAACCGATTTGGATGGTTCTTTTTTGTTTGGTGGACCATACTTTAGAGGTGGTCCCATATAAATTTTATCAAAATCGGTGAAGCGATTTTTGAGAAATCAACAAAATTCTAAAAATTTACATACATATACATTGTTAGACATCGATGAGGTTTTCATTTGTTCCGAAACCTTACCCGTCATTAGAGCAGTGCATTTAATTAACCTACCCAAATCATATATAGACAAAATACGTCAAATTTCCACTAAACATTTAAATATAATTTTAATTACACAGAAAACCGCCATCAAAAAACACCAAGGAACTAAAAAGCGAAAAATAAATAGTACAATCTTACGATTACTTAGTAGACACCTACTCTTGTTGAAGTCGGTACCATCTGCATTGGTTTAGCGAGGAACCTTTTTGGCTTGGTACCGACTTTAACGCATCACTAATAAGACTATGGAACCCTATGGACTGTTTTGTTTTTCTAAATTTGTATTATTATTATAGGTACGTGTATATTATTTAGTGTTTGCCTTTTTCTTTAATACATCACAATATTAAAGTGATTTATAAATAAAAAGGTAGGTAAACATTATTAATTGTTTAATATAAATTCGCAACTGACGGTATTCAGATATCGTCTGATTTCTATTGCCGTGACCCTTAGATAAAAGAATTATTTTGGTCTAATAATAATATGTTGAAATGCACTTTTGGTCAAGGATTGTTGCAGAATTACGACGGAGTACTTTGAATCGATTTCTTCTTTTCTTTAAATTGTGTATTTCAAATTCATGTTATTGATTGGTACTAAAAAAGTGTAAAATATAGGTTTCTATCTGTTAACACTTTAAGTTTATACGGTAATTATGCAGTATCAGTTGCTTTTCCCAAAAATGCATATATCAGATTTTTTATTCTCGAAGTTGTTCCTTTTTTATGTTACAAGGAGCAAACGAGCAGGCGGTAGGCACATAAGTGCCTACCAACGTTCATGGACATCTGCACGACCAGAAAGCTAGCAGATGCGTTGTCGGCCTTCAAAGACGAGTTTTTTTTCTTTTTTTTTAATCAATTTACACCACAGGCTAATGCCCGTGCCATTTCATAGTGCTATGTTCTATTTAATTGAGATTTCATTCTTCATTTCTATCGTTCTTCAAGTCCCTTATACAAATTCCGGTTCTTCTTTGGGGCAGCCATTTCCGCAATGAGGTGAGTATCACGGTGGTAGATGGCCGCTCTGTGGTTATATCAAAGACAAGTTTAGACCACCGGGAAGTCTCACATACCGAACGAAACCCTACCAACACACGCTCTATGAAAAGCATTCACACATAAAAAGCCGCGAACGGCAAGTTAGCAAAGCAAACGTTGTCTCTGTTTTAAGCAATAGGGCAGTTGAAACAAGTCTTAATAAATTATGTTCTGAATAGTTGACAGGTTTAAATAGCTTATATCATCTGACACAGATGTTTAAGACCAATGAATATAAAAATCAATCGTTGTTCGTGGGTCTGGTTAAAACTCAGAAGTGGCTTAACCATTTTGAATTCTGTTTACTGTGTTTTATTTCCGGGAATTTTGCACAATCTGAACTTTGTCAACATGCTGCGAATAAGTGCTGTCGGTTTTATGATGGTTCTGCTATTTCCTGTTTATCAAAAATTATCCTACGTCATACCTGATGACGTCAGTGCGATTGATCAAGCTGAACGTTTCCTTGCGGAGGATGGTAGTCATGCTTCGAGTGCCCTTCACGAGATAAGTCGAGTGCTCTCGGTTAGTTCGGGCGTCGTGTAATGCATTCCACTTGATTAACTGCTTACAAATGGACTCAGTAAATTGCATTCCTTAATGAGAGCCGGGATGCGTTGGCCGCCCATAGCCCTCGACGAATGTAGTTAGTTTATCATCTGAAATTAATATTGTACCATCGATATAGTAATATAATATAATAATTCGCCTGAAATACGCGAATCTCCACACACACATTAGCACTTACATATGTTTCATATTATAATTTATTCTCCAACTTAGCTTTAAGTTACTGAATAAAAATAAAACCCCGGATCCGAAAGTAGCGCATTTAAACAAACAAATAAACTTTACAATTTCTAAATAGTAATAATATATAAAAATGGTCAAGTTACCAAAATCACGCTAAAACGAGGATAAGTTTATTTGCTATTCAAATCTGTAGGCGCTGGTTAATACTTGTAGGTCGATGTATGCCAGTGGTAAAAACAGTGTATACCCACTTCATTTCAACATCATTAATACATCCTCTAGCTTACCCAATGTCTTTTTAGTCCCTTAAGGTAAAATTTTCGTGAATTAATTCCTATACACAACACACTCAATCCAATCAATGGCTTACTTTTTAGCTTATTCAGACTATTCTAGCAAAGTGGGTTGTGTGGTAACAACAAAAATATCACCACCTCTCAAAAAACAAAAATACTAAAGACATAAAGCACGTTTCTGTTAATTTAATTGTATCAACTACTTCACACAATTTAACAATAGTACGAGCTTCGTAACATGATTTGTGTAAAATTAAACCTACATAAGGGATGCAGTTTTCAAATAGTCAAACTTTGTGTGGCTAGTCTAAGGTTTACAGCTCGAAAAACAAATATTGTAAGAAGGTTTCCAAAACTAAAAATTATTTTGAGGGCAGAGATGGATACAATTGACGTTTGATTTAAACAATTTCAAAGCAAAAGAATTTCAACAAACGCGACAACCGGACCTACAGGAAATAAAGATAAGTAAAGGAGAAGAATGCTACAGAAAACAACTAATTCGTATGCAGTTGTGACAATATTGTCCTGACGGTTCCAATACTTAAAATGATCATTGTGAATGTTCTTAATAGTAAAATTATTCAGTGCATTATATTTGAGTCCACATAGCAAAAACTTTACACCAATGCAAACTAGATGGCGCTGTACGGATGACGACGACCGCAGTACAAACACTGAAAATCTCCATACAAACTATCTCACGCTAGCGAAGTTTCTACTTATTACTATATATAGACCTTCCGACAAACAACTTTCGGCGAAGCGCGCCCTCCCCGGGCAACTCCAACTAGCCCGGATACGAAGATCTTCCTTTGCGGTAGTTGAGCATATCGACCTTCGCTCCCACCTTTCATTCCTCGCCGAACAACCTTCCACCTTGGTGTGCCTTTCTACACGTTTGGGGAGTAATTTGTTATTAGTAATATCCTAAATCTGCTTCTGATGCCAAGAATTTTAATTTCTCTATTAAAAAAACTAGCTATTTTTTGATAACTCTTAATTGCATTTTATATTCTAGTCGACAGAAGATAAGCTTAATTAAAATTTATAATAAGTTTAATGTCATTAACAAACTGGAAAATTTTACAGTCATATTAGTTGTATGATAACAGTTTTATTCGTTGTATGACAGAGACTTAAAGAGTTATATGACAAGGGACGAGAAGTGGTGTTTCAACTGATGATAAAAGGCTGACGACGCCCATAAACATCTTTTTTATCTAGGAAAATTCTATAGAATGTCTCTGTCTGTCGGTTTGTCCGGGTAATCTCCGAAGAGTCTGGAACTTCACTGGGAGATCGCTGATGTTACAAGGAATAACGTAGGATACTTCAGTTTTAGAAAAAATATTCCGAGTTCCGCACAAAAATAAAAACCTTCAACGTGCAACAAAGCCACTGAAATCAGGCGCATGATCACGGCTACAACTAGTCATAAATATAAATAAAAATGGCCAAGAGCAGTTCAAGACACCAGATAGAGGGGTTCCGTATCTGATACGCTATAAACGCATTTGTTAAATAACTTCAAAAGTTGTTGTCCGATTTCGTTCAGAATTATTTTTCTAATGTTATTCTAGCATGTTCTATCAACATGGAAAATTTTAAGTTTCTACGTCTAATAGTTTGGAAATGCTTGGGGGAGGAGAACCACCTTACGGGCAGACAGACGGACGGATGGACAGAGAGAAATTATAAGGGTCCTTGTAGTACTACGGAATCCTAAAAATTTTAAAGAAGAAAAAAATTTAAAGAAGCTTAGTGAACATTTATAGAAATTAAAAATAACACCCATAGATAAGGAAGACCGCGGATTCGAACTCGCTAACTCTCATGAAACTTGAGTAACGCTGACTTTCAAACCGCTCGCTAAAATCAGGGCTGTCACAATTAGGGTAGCAAGCAACTTTGAAGATAAGATAAGATAAGATAAGATAAGATAATTCTTTATTTGCACGAAACAAGGTACATAGGATGATGATGAAAATTGCGTGACTTTGAATAAATAAACCAACCATTTGTAATGTAAATTTTTTGCCAGGAATTCTATTAATATCTTAAGTATCTTTCTTCCTTCCGTTATCCCGGTGTAGTACCAAGGTTCGCATAAATTGTAGAGGATGTGAATGTGGGCCGAGATGACAGACTGCCATCTGACGTCGTCTCCTATCTATGCTAATATATACAGCTGACGAGTTTTTTGTTTGCTTGAACGCGCTAATTCTCAGGAACTACTTTTCCAATTGAAAAAAATCTTTCAATGTTAGATTGCCTATTTATTGACGAAGGCTATCGGCTATATATCACGCTAAATTTTTCACTTAATTTTACGCGAGGAAAGTTGCGAGTTTTACGAGACGAAGTCGCGAGGAAAGGAAAATTCTAAAGATTAAAAATACGAAAAAAGAATAAGAATTAGAGCTTCTCTGTCACTTGGTTCGCATTCTCGCTTGCACGTGCGGCTCAGGCGGAACGTGACAATGAGCCATGCTTTTCCGTGCGTGCAGCCAGCGTTTATCGATTTATGAGACATCGTTTTTACGTTAAAGGCTTGTTTAAAAATATTTTTATTAATCAAGTTTCTGCAGACGATCTACTTTAACATTTGTTCGAAACTCCAAGGATAGATATCTCATGATAAGATATGAGAAAATCTGCGCTCGCAAACTTAGTTTATCTTAGAAAATAGGGCTTTGGTTTGCTCGACAAATGTTTTTACTCAATTATGATAAAGTGGTGCGGAGATGATATTGTATAAGCGGAGGCGGGGGACGTTCAATTAGCTAATAACTTAGTTTTTGCTTCTAAGCTTGTGTTTACTCGAAACAGAAAATTAAAATTTTCTTATTTGCAAAAAGTTAAATCGTTTTTACACAAAATACAGTCTCATCACAAACTATCATTTAATAGTGCAAACATTAATAATAAAATTTAAAATATGTTACAATAAATAAAGAAATCTCACTAACCATCATTATTATAAACTAAATCACATCATGTCATAAGTCAACAATTATTTGTCGTCATTTCATAAATTCCATACAATGTTTTTTTTCAATTAAATATGTTCGTACCTTCATTTGACAACTACCCTCAAAATTAGAGTAGCATAGATTGACTGTCATTTTCCCCACTGTGCAGCAACTAGTATCCACTGATACTACGAACATATTATTAAATATTTACTATATTTATACATTTGGCAATCTATACTTAATATATAAACCTGAAGAATTTATTTGTTTGCTTGAACCCGCTAATGTCAATAACTAGCGTTATTGACATTAGACATTAGCGGGTCAAAAATTCTTACACTATTAGATAGCCCATTTATCAAGGAAGGCTGTGATCACGCTAAAATTTAATCTATTTGTTCCCCTAATTTTACGCGGACGAAGTCACTGGTAACAGCTAGTGCTTGGAAAAACCTATTCCAGTATTGTTACTTGAATAGCCATTGTCATATCCTTCTAGCATTTTGATGGAACCTATAATAATTTTTTGGAAGAAAACTTGCCTTTCATATTTGTAGGAGGATGTAATTTAGTAAAGCGCCATCTATTAGCAACCTTAGAGTATTTCGAAAAAACAAAATTGTTCACCATCATGAAAACTGACAGAAAAATATCATTATAGGATGAGATCAGATCAGAACTGATTAGGTAGGGAAGGTAAAACGGGCAGTGAAGGTGAGTGTTCGTGTTCACGTTAAAGGGACCTTAATCGTAAGGTTGTAGAGATCGTGGGGGTTCCGAGGATGACGTCAGATGGCAATCGGTCATCTTAACTCGCCCCGTAGCCAAATCCTCTGCAATCTGAGCGGACCCTGGTACTTAACCGGTATAACGCCTAGGAAGAAGAAGAGTTTTTAATGTCACTGAAGCACTATACCTATTATGTATATGTAAGACTTGATTTCGGAACCTTCTTTTTGATAATCTGTAGATCCTATGCATGTTAGCAACTCTTTGATCTTTAATTTTAATGATTAAGAGATGTTTGTCAACAAATGTTGAAAGATCACGGAATCTACCCTTCAAATTGTGCCTATGTATTTGTATTAAAGATTATTATAAATATATACAGGACTACAGGACACACGGACGTTCGTCTCTAAGGTAAACAGCTTAATACCTGTTATAGGTAACAGACACCTATTATAAGCAAATATTTTTTTTGGAAATACATAAATATGTACATACATATAAATAATACACCCAGGCTCGAGACGAGAATCGAACCCACGGCACCCGGAGCGAAAAGCAGGGTTACTGCCCACTGCGCCACCGGGCCAAGCCAGTATAAAGTAAATATAATTATAAGATTGCACGTTCCTTTAAAAAGATAAAGTTTTCATTCAACTTTGCATAATTGAAACGTCGTTGCCCAATATCCCTGATTACTGATCTTGCGATTGGTAACTCTACTGATGTTGGTTGGAGTGGAGGCCAGATGCAAAAGAAATATTTATGAATCTTGGATAGCACGCACCTGGCCGCGCAGCTGTCACGCGCTACTGGATAACGAATACTACCTGCGATTCGAAACATAATCATTAGGCCTTAAATTTTACCCGGTAAAGGCACAATTATGAGTACTTTAGATGTTGCTCTGACCATGGTGAGTCTTGATGTGGTAATTACAGTACACTCTTTTAATGAGCCCCGTTATGTAATGATGCAAACCACAGGTAAGGCCAACATAATTTGCGTCCAGTTATAATGTTCTAAATCTTGTCAAACATTGAAAAAGATTCTAAAGCACAATTGTTTGATTCATACAAGAACATAATAGAAATTTTGCACCTACCAAAGTACCTACGTTTTAAAATATATATTTCATAAATTAAGGTCATATCTAATCCAATCTTATTAGAAACTAAACGATTATCCATTGACCAGATGTTACTGGCTGGGATAACGAAAACACCAGAGAATAAAGCAAGTAATTAATAAAGCAATTACATTTAATTAAAACTACGTGGCAAAACTATCATAGACGTTTATTGACCGGGTGACCACTATAACTATATACTGACTGTAAAACTTGTGTGTTTAACCAATAAAATATTGTATTAATAAAATAAATCTATAACTATATTCTTTAAACATACCTAAAGGCTGCTTTTGTATGTGTCAAATGTTGATATTTATTCGTATTTTTTTTTTATTTTTAAAGAATATTAGGAATACTTTTTTAGGTATGACTAATATTCCCTTTTCCCCTCCTACTAAGCTTAAATTAAAAGCTTGT
Source organism: Charaxes varanes (assembly GCA_024363005.1). Classification (NCBI taxonomy): domain Eukaryota; kingdom Metazoa; phylum Arthropoda; class Insecta; order Lepidoptera; family Nymphalidae; genus Charaxes; species Charaxes varanes. Next base: position 1,000,038 of record JANCMC010049391.1, on the reverse strand, counting down.
ATTAGGAGTGGGTGCGACTCATGTGAGAAAAAGGTACTGGTACCCGGACGCGCCGGCCCAATTCGGCTACAAGCATGGCGCTACCTCTAATTAAGTCCGGGAAAATTATTTTTTCCATGAATACTATTTATATATTTGTACGTCCTAAGGTTTTGTCATTTTGTTATAGGTGATCCTTTGCTTTTATAAATGAAGGCGCAACAAGATGGGTAAAGGTTCATCAGCAGGCGTACTTCGTTAGCGTACGTCATTTTCCATAACTGGGTTAACTGGATTTCTTAGCAATGCTCAATGGATTGACCGTACAGGTATCGAATCCGTTATACTGCAGAGGAAGCAACCAGGGCAGTGCCTGGGACTTGTGACACAAGTTTAGGGTTTAGGGATCCCTTTAACGTGTACGTAAACACTCACCTCCACTGCCCGTGGCACCTTTCCTGCTCAACCAGTTCCGATCTGATCCCATTCCATAATGATATCCTACTTTTAGTCTTCATTATGGTGATGTTGTCGGTACCAAATCAAAAGGTTTCCCCGCTAAAACAATACAGATGGTACCGACTTCAACACATGAGTAGGTATCTACTAAATAACCGTAAGAAAGAACAAAATATTTTTTTTTTTTAGTTCCCTGGTGTTTTTTGGAGGAGGTTTTTTTTATTTAAAAATATATTATTAGTGTTAAATACATTTAATTCTGCGCTTTTTTTTAAACATTCTTTAGGGCACTCCTTTTTCCTTGTATTTTTAAACCTTTGCTGGAAAAGGAAATAAAATAAAACAGAATCCAAATTTCAGTCGTCGAGCTTTAGCGAAGCCACAATATGTCTTAATTACTTTAAGCATAATTTTAGCATAGGAAATTCTACTTATACTGTTTCTCTTACTTTTACTATAGCTCAAAGTATTTGTAAAGTTTTGTCCTCGAAGACTACAAAGTACTATAAAACTTTGTTCAGCTACACAAAGTCCCTTGCCACACTACTCGATCATTCAAATGAAGCTATGTCTGGCTCCAGCAATAATATGTATTTGCCTATTGGAAATATAACACGAGCATACATTCCCAACTTGGAAAATTTATTAATACAAGCACGTATGTACGTTTGTTCCTGTTTGTTATGATTTTCCCATGATCACGTACTTACGAACATTCGTAGAATAGAAGTCCCCTGAGATGGCTCGAACCCAACACGCCCCAGTAGTTTTCTTGTGAAATATTTTCCCTTATTTTCTTTACCCTTTTTGCTGTTATAGCTAGAGATATGCATTTTTGAAACGTGAGTTCCTGAACGCGGCCTATGAAAATTACGCGTAATGCGATGCCGCAGAAATCGTCACGTAACGAAATGCCGAATGCTGTGTGAGTGTGCAGCACACGAGCAAGTGAATGCGCAGCCGGGTGCCTCTGTCTCTGATCCTTTATGAATGAAGTTATTTAATGAGGATTGGGTGGTAAAGGGGTAAGAGTACAGAGGGAAAGGCACTTGGAATCCTTTCCAGTACTCGAAAAGCATTTTCAATGAGCGAAGTGGAACGCTTGCTCTGTCACAAGAACAGATTTACGAGAGGGAGGTATTAATGGATAACATGTAGCTGGTGAGCACACTTTTAGAAAAATTGTCTGTTAAAACGACAACCGAGACAAACCGTACAGCTGTCTCATTAGTTCGCAGATTATGCAAAGTAATTTAATTTCCCTGTTGGTTCAATATCAATCAGCTATACAAATATCCATCTCATTACCGGTAATAGCCCTCCAGACAATAAATCGTTCATTAAAAAATTAAACATTTATGAACGGGCAGCAAAGATCGGATATCAGGTTTGTGACAGAATTGTTCGAAATGCGGCTGCGATGTCGGATTCCAATTAAGTTTTTAATGTATGGAAATTAATTGTGGGTTATTTTATACAATTTTTGGATTGAGTTTCTTATATGTGACATCATATTCAGGAGAAGGCGGTAGCTTAATAAGTGGCCGGCATTTGAGTCGATCGCTAGGCTAAGTAACACTTACCGCGGCCGGGTTATCGATGGGTGATCAATTCTAACACAGATTTTCAAATATCCTACCTCCTCTGGGATTTCGAAATGTACGTAAAACTGTGGGTTCCGATTAATGTCACAGAGTGATGTTAGTCGTGAGATTGTAGAGATTCCAGGTTTCACTTCACATGGCAGTCTATCATCTGAAGTCGCCTCACAGCCTGCAATATAAGCGGACTCTGGTACTAAACCGGGATAACGCTAGGAAGAAGAAATGTAACATCATATTTAAACGATTTTTAACTACAGATAAACGAGGAAAGATATATATTAATATTAGATATATATTCAAATATATTTTAGTGATTTTTTAATTAGTAGACAGTGAGTGTATTATTTTTAAACAGTAAGTTATAAGAAGTTTTGGGAGCGCCAAGGGAGGTTCAAAATGAACTCAAATATTGCCGGCACGTACCATAAAGTTGCAATCGATTCAGGTGCTTGAAGCTGAGAAGTTAAATGAACATTTCCATTTGCTGCTAGTAATGAACGGCATAGCGGTTTGTATAGCCGAAGAGCCAGGGCTTAGAATTCGTACAGCAATTTATAATAGTTTGACTCGCAAAAGGTCTACGCTTAGTTGAAGACAATACGAGATTATTAAGCAGACGTGACGAATTTTATAGTATACTATATTCTTGTAAAAAATAAAATTTAAATTGGTAACATTAACAGTATCTTACATATAAATTAATAAAGATACTTACTAACACTAAATATCAACGGTGTGTTATAAACATATGTCAAAATCTGTAGAGGAGCCTTATAATCAGCACTAATAAACTTTAGAGTGAAAGAAGAAGAATTACGTTTATTGTCTACAGTCTGCCTGGTCGGACTTTGTTCTGTTAAAAGTCAATTTTTATATTTTACCTCCTTATTAAAACTTTCCATGTACCTTAAAGAACGGACGGAAAAAAGTTGCCGACACTAATCAAAGTGTTTATTAAAAATATCTATCACTTCCACATAACACGTTTGAGTATTTTACTATATTGTTTTGGTGGCCGGCTCCTGCACTGCCATAGTACCATAGTGTTATTGCTTTACTTATTACAGGCTGAAGTGCATAAATAGGTTATCTAACACGGAAAGAATTTTTCAAATCGGACCAGTATCTATTTTGAGATATACAAAAATAATAATATCGGAGTCACAGAAACAAGCATTCTATACTTGGGAAAGCAATGCGTTAGATTTATAGGCGCATCAAAATTCTGATCAAGATTTTGACAAAATTTAACGTCCATAGTATTGAATTACTCATCCCAATTAAAACTGATCGAATTTCTTTTACTTTCTTTGACCTTTATACATCATACATCAGAAACTACTGGAAAAGAGAGAGAGGACTAGAAAAGAGCAGAATTGGAAGGAAAGTCTTTTTTGGTTTCGATAGATCGATGTCTTAATATGTAGTATTAAAGTTTTACAATGGTATAGAAAGCGCGCCATTTGCTTTTTTTTCGAATTTATACGGTCGATTTTATATTCAACCAGTATCTATTTGCACAGTAACCTAATGGGAAACACCAAACCTCAGTGGTATTCTCTGTCATTTATATGTAAATAAAAAACAGTGCAGTAATAAAATTTCTGCACTGCTTTGGTTCTAAGGCATCTTTTCTCATCGGTTACGTAGTTATTTATGATATAATATATAATACTACGTAATTGGAAGAAGTAACTATTTTCATTACAATTAATACATCTATTGCATTATTAAATATTCTTGACCGAAAATCCTACATATCAGTTCTCTGAGATTAAACCGGGTAAAGAACTTTTCTAGGGAATACAAAAAGAACGGAACCCTCATGATATATGTAGTAAACAGGATCTGCGTGAAAAATCACATGTCGCAGACGGCGCGCTATTTCAACCCCTCCAACTATCAATCATCCTCTAAACTTATGTTATTAAACTTAGCACCTATTGAAAGTTAGCTGAGAAAATCTTACATGGTTCCTTACAATACTATAACATAAGAATGATGTAGTTCATTGAAAACAAACATATAATTTGATTACTAGCATTGCAACATTAAATATCTGCTTTTATTTACGTCTTTAATCATACATAAAGATAAAAACGGTATTATCCATTTCTCAATGTGTAGCAATTCTTTAAGGTATGTCTAACATTCGTATTGAGCTGGTTTTAACTTATAATTAAAGGTAGCGCCACGCTTGCTGTCCTTTTGGTGTGCAGCCGAATTGAGCCGGTCCGGGTACTAGTACCGCTTTCTCACAAAAGATCGGTGTGAAATGCCGGTAATGCTGTCACGTGAAGTGAAGGTTTCGTTTGGTTTGTTATATTTCCAGGTGGCCTAAACCCCTTTTTCAAAGCAAGACATCCGCGAGCCTTCCGGCAGTGCAGATGTCCATGGGTGAGGGTAGTTACTTAGGTGATGAACCGCCTGCTCGTTTGCCCCTTGTAATATAAAAAAACCTCGTTATGCTTTACTTAAATCTTATACTAGGGCCTAAAATATATATATAACAACAATTTCTCTGTGGAATCAGTTGTCAGCTTCGGTATTTCCGAACGGATATCACTTAGGGACCTTCAAGAAAAGAGCATACTCATTTCTCAAAGGCTGGCAACGTATCTGCGAGCCCTCTGGTGTTGCAGTTGTCCAAGGGCGTCGGTAGTCACTGAGGTGAACCGCCTGCTCGTTTGCTCCCTTTGTTATATAACAATAACCCGACTAAGTCAGGGTTTGAACCGAGTGCCGTACTGATGTAGTCCGACCTACTACTGGTGTCATTCTGCTTTCCAAGGCAGGTGTATGTTATGTTATTATATCAACGCAGGTGAACAAAGCTATACGCAATCTAATAGACAAAATAAATGGACGTGTTGTGACGCTATAAGCGTTTTGCTGCAAACTAGATACCATTATCGTCAACATCGAATTGATCGTGAAATAATATTTGCATAAGTTAATCATAATATTATTGTGATACCGTGTTCCGGTGCAGCGCCATTGTTCCAAATTACGCATCGGTTTAATGTCCATATTCCATATTGTGATTTTTAATGAGATCAATTGAATAATTAATAAAGATTGTACTAGTTTTAGAACCTTCAATGTGTCGTCTGAAGAATAAGTTTGTCACAGGAAGATTAATATAAATATTACTTGCTTTGTCACAAAATAGAAATGTTTAATTAGAGGTAGCGCCACGCCTGCAGTCCTTATGGGCTGCTACCGAGTTGGGCCGGCGCGACCGGGCACCTGTACCTCGTCCTCACATAAGGTCCGCGTGGAGTGGCGGCAATGCAGTATTGTTATCGCATTTGTTTCGGTTTAGGAGAGTTCCCGGTTGCCTAAAGCCCTCTTTAAAGGCTGGAAACGCATCTTCAAGCCTCCAGGTTGTTTAGATGCCTATCATGATACATCGGTAGTCACTTAGGTGAACCGCTTGCCCGTTTGTCCCTAGTAAGATAAAAGAAAGGTTAGGGCTTGACCCATCTTATTCTTCTTCTTTTTTATATTCTTTTTCTCTGTTTTATTCTTTTTCTCTTTTATTTTTATCCTTGCGTTAACATTATCTTTATTTTGATTTAATTTTGTTTAATTTCATTTGAATTTATAATATTGTTATGCCTAATTTTTAATAATATTAGTTTTTAATCTAATAATTTATCTGTCATTGTAACTGGTTCACACTGTACTGATTTGATATAAAATAAATAAATAAAATAATTAATAAATCTTATTCTACGCATTCTTAGCAGGCACAACCAAGCAACTAAATTCCTAATTGCAATTCATTTCAAACAATGCTTAAGATAGAAAATAAAGCAGAACGCCCACTGAAACCCTGCGAACTCCTAGTTGCACGTTTATACACCAAACTACGTAATTCAAGAGTATTGCAAATTAAACTCACATGTGTGAGTTTAATTAATAAATTCAACACTGATTATATTTTGTGACAAATAGAATACATATTGTGTATTAAATATAACATGAATCCGATAAAACCAAATTGACACGAAAGCAATGTTTATTTTTAATTTAAACTCAACACGTTTTGCAAAACATGGCTATTAAAGTTTTGTAGAACAATTATCGCAAGTCCGTCAGCTACTGTGACTCATCAGAACTGTATGTGGAATGGCTGAAAAGAAAACTTTAATAGGTTCTAACAACTCTAACAAGTGCTTCTAACAAAAGCGAAAATCAATACTACACACAATAGCTTTCACGCAAATGGCCTGTAGTGACATATTGCGAAATTTCCAATTTAAAGTTTATTAGTATTGTATGGAGTGTACTTTTGTGAACGTTACATGAAACACATTTACACGAATGTATTATTAATGGGCAAAATAGACAAGTATTTGTTGCACTTTGTCTTTATTAGTCTCAAGAACATAAGTGAAAAGCACCGATTTATCCCAAACACTGCTTTTTTCAATATCTTTACAGCCACAACAACCATCCATGGAAATTCATCATACTGTTATCAATGATGGTAGCACTGCAAACACGATATGTCATTAATGCCGCCGTTGTGAATGACCAATAACATTCGTCTTAGGTCATGGCTGTCATGGTGGCAATACTGGTAGACATTTCAAATAAAATGCACTAAAAATACTGTTTACTGATTATAAATTATAAGTCAATACAGAAACGTTTATAATTTTAAATTATAATTCTAACTAACACTATGTCAAAATGGCTATCTAAATATAGTCTGAAGACTGCTATCTTCTAACCAATTGCCATCTCAACTGTTTCTCACACCGATTGATTTAGAAACTTTAAGAAAATGGTATACATAATCATAACCCAAACGATGGCCGAATCAGGAAGACTGTCGGCCTGCTTGCCTTTAGCCTCTTATATGATATCCATGTCTTGTTTGATGCAATAACTTGATGAAACTATAGTAACCGATAACTCGTCATTGTGTTAGCCCATTGATCATTTTCAGCCAGAGTGTAATAGATTTAGTAGGATAAACTTTGCTATTGAACCAGAAGTTTACAGTTATGTTTTAGACCAATAAGAATCTATTAAGATTTAAGCTAGTATATTCAATATATGCTACCAATCTATAAGTTTTCTGTTTAGTTTGATTGTTAAAGGGAATATTAGTAATGTCTAATTTCACTCATTTTGCTTTCTATATCTTGGGAAAAATTTAGTATATACTTCAGTTTTATTTCAATGTCCAGTATGTTATAATGCAAATAGCTTCTTTCCAATCAGATTTATTTTACATTGGATTTCAGATTTTTGGAGACATCAATTGGTGAAATTTTTCACTAATTAATATAATACGAAGAGGACTTGACTACAAACGGATTTGATGGACGATGTCGATATCACAGAAAAATAAGAAAAAGGTCGATGATATTTAGAACGTGCCGTGCTTATAATTTGACTAGTCCAGATAACGTATGTTTTATCTCCTATTAACCTTGAGGAAACGACGCTTGTAAAGTACCTATCTATATGCACTTTAGAGCAAGAAAATTAAGTTATTTTCCACAAATTACTTTATTCACACAATCTACGCACGTTTGCTGTAATTCGATTTGATTAGGTACGAACTAAATTCTATTATTTTTCGTACTGAACAAACATTTGCATTATTAATTAAATTTATCAATCATCTAGTACAGGTACAGCCGAAATCAATAACACAATTTGTTAACATTGTTCGACTTTTGTTCTCATATTGGAAACAGTATGTTTTTCTTTGTGAAATTCATGCAACGATCCCGTTCGCAAATGGGCTTACTTCAATATAATCCAATAAAATAAAATTAACATATGATTATAAAATAATAATTGAATATAAACAATCCAATAAGAGTTATTTGGCAGTTTGTTCAAACCGATTTTCAAGTAAATCTGTTTCTAATAAGATTTACGATGATTTGTTGGAATATAAGAGATGTTTTTGCTCCAATTAGTATTCTTAAAGTTCTGTTACTTCTTTATGGTACTCGTTGAAACCTTTTAAATCAAACTATAAACTCTTTTACTTCCTTGAACTAACTAACTATGTAGATTGTTTCGCCTCAGTCTCGTCGGCTTCATTGTAACTATGTATGACTGAAATTAAATTGAACGACACGTCGTTGATATGCCTAGTTATGACTACGATTGGTAATATCTTAAAAGACACTTGTAAATTATTTTAAGGGTTTAGTTTCGACAGGTAAAAATATACAGACATAACCTCTAACCCTCTTTAATCAACTGTAGATTGTATCACCTCAAGTTGCCTTCATTGTATGCCTGACTCGTCAATCTCGTTCCCCTATCCGTTGCCAATTTTAATCGAATGACGTTGCATTGAAACGCATAATTATGACTACGATCGGGAATCTCTCACGGGACGCGATCCGTATTAGTTTTGACATTCGGCTTGATGGATGGACTACAATCTCACGTCGAATCTAGAGAGCCCGTATATCATTTGGAAGTTCTATCTTTTGTCTTTTATGACAATGACGGTAAGACTCAGTTTCCTTTACGGTTTATTACAAAGCGTGATTGCAGATGACGAAGAACAATGTTTGACACTGTGACAGAAACTTGACAATTGACAAATTCCAGAATCTATTGTCTTTTTGTCTTTTGAATACAACGCCAACACTATCTTAAACATAATTGCGACGTAGTTATGAGTAATTTTTATAGATGGCGCTATTTTTCCAATAATGAAACCCGAAATTTCTGGCCCGTTGGCGCAGTGGGCAGTGACCTTGCCTTCTGCTTCGGGGGTCTTGGGTTCGATTCCCACCTCGAGTCTGGGTGTATTATCTATATGTATGTATTTATATATTTCTAAAAAATAAAAAAGGAACTGGAACTACTGGAACTGAAACTGGAACTGGAACTACTGGAACTGAAACGGGTTCTGCAGTGCTACAAGGAACCCTTATAATTTCGCTCTGTTCGTCCGCTCGTCTGTCTGCCCGTAAGGTGCCCCCCCTCCAGCATTTCCAAACTATTAATCATAGATTTGAAATTTTCCATCTTGATAGAACATGCTAAAACCTCATTAGGAAAATTATTCTGAACGAAATCAGACAACAACTTTTGAACTTTTTTAACAAATACGTTTATAGTGTATGAGCGTGTTTTGACACGCTTTTGGCCATGTTTATTTGTTACTACATATTAGTTCGCATATGCCAATTTCGTGAAAATAATGAACTTTTTTAATACATTACAAGGGGCAGACAAGCAGGCGGTTCATCGCCCTAAGTGATTAACGACGCATGTAAGCCTGCACCATCAAAAGGCCTGCAGATGCGTTTCCAACCTTTGATGAAAGGTTTAGACTAGTGGAAAGTTTCTCAAACCGTACTAAACGTGACAACAATACTATCACTTGACGTGACAGCATTGACGCCGCTTCACGTCGATCTTATGTGAGATAGGGGAACTTATTTGAGATAGAGGAGTTCGTCTATCATCTTCTCTTCTGTTCTCTACCAGTTGGTACAAAGACGCGCCGGCCCAATTCGGCTGCAGACCAAAAGGATTGCAAGCGCAACTGCACTAAAAGTAAGCTCTGATAAGAGCGTCACCATTTGATTATGGTCATCTCAATGTATGTCATTTTGTCGTATAGATCTTTTTTATATAACAAGGACCAAACATACAAGTGGCTCACCTGAGGGACTACATCCATGGATAATAGCACTGCGTTAATTCCACAGAGACGCTAAAACGACGCAAGAAATTCCTAGAAAATCGAAATACTTCCTCAACACAACCCAAACCTCGTTTTTCCTTACGTTTAAATATTGCTTAATTACTGTGACAAGCATAATTGAAATATATTAAAGAGGAGCGGGTAATAAATCTTTGTCTTCATGAACCCTCCACTTAGCTCCTCTGACTGGACTGGCTCAAGACACCTTTAAAATGGGAACATTAATGTCTCTTGCTCAGGTCTGTTGTGAAAAAAAAAAATCAACAATAAGGAGTCTATTCGATTTATAAAGCGTTGCTGAGGTCCGAGTAAGTTCTTTTAATCTAATAGAAGGATTTACACACACATGTAACATACATGTACATAACATAAACCTCGTATGTGAAATGGATCATGACGTAAGAATAACAACATATCAAATAGACGACGTATAGAATTCCTCATTATCTCCAAATCCCACTTTTGTGAATAACCCCAATTATTATTACAATTAACACAAATTATATTGTCGTATAGTTACCATCGATACTGTAATCCCCCTATAACACGATGCTCTTATAACGCATTAATTTTATTCTATAATATATCGTATATATAATATTGTGCGCATTCGGGGCCGTACAAGCGCGTTATACGAGAATAATCCTACAACGCGTTTTCCTATAACGTGGAATAAACGTAGAATTTAAATAATATGTTTATTTAAACAAAAATTTTAATTTTAACCTAATTTTACGCAGACGAAATCGCGGGAACAGCTAGTAATATATAAAACAACCAAACAAACTGCTTCAAATATTACATTGAGTATTTGAGCGTTAACATAACGTAAGGCAACCGTCCATAAAATATTATACTTTTAAATTTAGTTATTTAACAAAAAATTTGTTCCCTTTTTGCTTTGCTATTTGCAATTTAATTATAATATATAAAATAAAAGTGGTGTATTTTGCTTAGTTAATTTACATCTAAAATGTGTAAGTTGTGTAGTGATTTATAATTACTATCATTTGTATAAATATTGATATAAAAATTTAAAAATAAATAAGACATAGGTGTCCGTCGGCAGAGGAGCAATCTCGCACGTGCAAACTGTGGAACAATCTTTCTTCTGAGGTTTTTCCAGAGCCTTACACACATAAATAAAAGTGGAGGTTCAAGTGACGCCTGTAGATACGATAGAGAGGCCAAGGAAGTATTAAATGTGGAGTTCAGGTGCACACTCCGAAGAATAGACTGTAAAAAACCGATACACAAACAAATGCGACGGTGTTCCAAGTTGTAAAGTGTTTAGTCTACTAAATCACCAATTTTGGCACGACGATTCATCATATCTATCTATGGCTTGAATTTGATATTTTGCAGAGCCATCCCAAAGATGGCTGCAGTACTCCATACATGACCGGATTTGCGCTTTATATCAAGGAGACAGCTGATCAGGCGTGAAGCACTGCTTGACCTTTTTTAGTATGCCAAGTTTCATGGCGGTCAATTCGATGGATTTTCCAAGGTTCAAAGAAAAAGATATATTGATTTCAAGGAGCTCGATGTGGTTGCTTATCCGTACAGAGATTCCCAGAAAAGCAGAAGACAATTAAAAAAGTTAGATTAATTTAAATATAAAATACATATACCTGTCTGTGCTTCTGACATATCCTTGGTCATTGTTTCAATATACACTTCTATCACTTATCAAGGATTACTTAATATAACTGATATTTTTTATAATTTATTTGGTTTTAGCACACGATGATAATTGACGTGTAGCTCTTTGCTTATAATAAAGTATTTTTGAACACACAAGCGATTGCTCTTACGGCAGTCTTCGAACTAAGATGTGGTTCTTATTCCGCTTTTTTAATATGAGATAACATGATTACTGTTATCCAAGGTGATAGTTTGAGCCCATTGTGGTTTTGTCTGGCTTTGAATCCTCTCAGTACTCTACTGAAAGATTCAAAGTTAGGCTTTCAGCTTCGCAGAGGAGTGATAAAGTTTCTCACTTGCTGTACATGGATGACCTCAATCCGAACCCTGCATTCTTCCGTCATGAGATTATTCATTCCGCGAAAGTGTGGAGGTCGTATTTTTTTAAGTACCAAAACTACACAATCGCGAAGTATACAATCTCAGAATATTTTCTCAAGGTTAATGTAGATATGCATAGGGATGTTGTGACAGTTGATAAGGGTTTTACACCGCTCTCCTTAGGCAAACGAGATTGGCGTAAGCCATTCCTTACTCTTTTTGGGTGGTGTCCGAGGTCACAGGAAAGATCCCACCCAAGGGGAAGGTTCATCCCACCGCCGGTGTTGGCTCGCCGGAACACCGTTGGGAATTTGGGGTTGCAAAAACTTACGTGGAAGGTATCGATATGTCGTACGCAAGAAGGTTTGTGGGCGAATTTCGACCGGCCATCTCTAGTATCAATAAAATCACATTAACTTACACCTTCCGTAGATCTAATCAAAGGAACAAGGCCGAGATGATAATTATGTTAACACAATCTGTTTAATTAGTGCATTATCATTCCCTAATTGTGAGGTTTTTTTTGCTAATTGCATTCCTTAATGTAGTTCCTAATTGTTATTGTCTTCTATACGCTGTATGGTTGCGTTCCGGTCGGTAATGGCTATTTTAGATTTAAGTTCCTAGTCTTAATTTTGATATTAGTTTTCTTTATTTTATATGTAATGCTGTGCATAAATTTCAAGCAAATTAAAGTTCTTCTTCTTCTTCATTTTAAGGGTTCCGTAATCCTGGAGAACCCTTATAGTTTCGCTCTGTCCGTTAGTCCGTCTGTTCATCCGCAAGATGGTCACCCTCCTAGGATTTCCACACTATTATGAGTAGGGACTTGAAATTTTCCATGTCGATAGGACATGCTAAAAACTTACTAGGAAAATTATTTTGAGCGAAATCGTGCAACAACTTATATTTTTGTTAAGTTATTTAACAAATACCTTCATCGCGTATCATATACGGAACCCTTCTATATTACCACGCTCTTGGCCGCTTTATATTCTTGTTTTACGTGCTTTCCGAAAAACGAAAATTTAAAATCAAGGTTAGAATTGATCACCCATCCATTTCTCGGCCGCGGTTAGAACTGCTTAACCTAGCTATCGATTGAAATGCCGGCCACTGATCACGCTACCTCCTACCTACATAATTAAATGCGAAAAAGGTTAATTGCCCGCACGTCTATTTAAACCTTAATCATACAAATATGCCTCTATGAAGGCACCGACAGGAAATAAAGAACGGAAAACTAGACTTGCCTGATGGCTGGCTACTTTTTTGTAACGATTTAGTGGTTTAGCGAGATTTCTCCAGCATCTGTAAAGAAAGTACTGCAATGCGTTTTGATCTCATAGAAACATGTATGTGCCTACGTAATAGTTCTGTGGCGACTTAGAATTGAACACTGAAACCTGCTTGGTGGTTAAAGAAAGAATTGATATTATACATTGTCATATTATACGAAACTAGTTGTTCCCCGCGATTTCGTCTGCGTAAAATTGGGTGACAAAGTTTAGCATCACTAGAAAAAGTCCTAAATTAATATCTTCTTCCTAGCGTTATCCCGGTCTTATACCAGGGTCCGCTTAGATTGCAGAGGATGTGGCTGTGGGGCGATTTGAGATGACCGATTGCCGTCTGACGTCATCCTCGGAACCCCCACGGTCTCTGCAACCTTACGACTAATGTAACGGACACGTTGGTGTCTTCTTCGGGTTCTTATTGATAGGGATCAATAATACACCAACTTGACTTAAACTTCCCCGGTCGCAGCAAGAGCTACTTAACCTGGCGATCAACTCAAATGCCGACCACTGAGTAGGCCACGATCTCCTCCCGTTCTTGTATGTTTAGACCTTTTAAACTTCACAATGGATTTTAATGCGCATTTCTTCAATAACAGAAATTCAAGAGGAAAGCTATTTATAATACATTCATATCAATACTGTTCCCGTGCGAAGCTGGATCTGGTTTCTAGCTATTTACAAAATAATTACTTTAGGTACAGCCTAAGGCTGCAGAATTGAAAAGTTAATAGAATCCTTTTTATCCTATTTTGTCCTAGAATCCTTTTCAGCCTAAATCAAACGGTGATGACGGTGAGATTACTTCCCTGAAGAGTTTTTAACAGGTCTTGGGCACATGAGAGATGAACCTTTGAAAGAAAGCTGAGATTATAATGTTTCTGGTCTAATTCTTTATAAGCTGGCTTGTCAAAGAATACCGTAATAGGATTGCGGGTTGCCGTCCTCGGGTTGCCGTCTTCCTGGTGTGTCGTGACTAGTCGCTGGGTGTGGTCAGTAGATGAAAGTTTTTCGCCGCAAGTACAACTTCAACTGGTGTTCGGGCATTCAGCTTCTACGTACGTAATGTTTTTTCTCAGATACAATATGGTAAGGGTAAGGAGAAGACAGGATTATGTGGAATTTACTGGCCAGATAATTCATAAAGATAATTATTTTCTAAAATAGGCGGAAATTAAAAAAAAATACTACTTTGTTAACTACGAAATAAGATTAAAATCGATCCAAAAATAACAAATCGATTCTGTCATCGATATTTGTTATCAACGTCCGTTTGTTCTAATTTACGTTAATTACAAGAAAATATGGTGTAGTAGTTACTTAACCATATCTGTCAATTGATCACTGCGCCATATCTGTTATATTTAGGTGCTACATATATGATGTTGTGGCATAAAAAATATTATTGTGACATGATGATAGCAATATTTTAGTTAAGTTCACCATGTGCTATACAAAAATAAGAAAGAAAATACAAATGACCCAAGAACTGGCTCCATTTTATTAGATGTGCACTGATACGTGACACAGCTGTTGCTCAAGAGATATTTGTAGGCAGCCAATCAATCCTTACGGTCAGACAAATTCAATGAATCTCTTCAGTTTTTCCGGGCGCTTTCAACACTTAGACCTTGAGGTCTTATTTTCATCTTATGAAGATAAAATGAGGAGCGATGGTCATGGCTTAATCTGCGGCCGGCATTTGAGTCGATTGCGAGGTTAAGCAGTTCTTACCTCGGCCGCATCATAGATGGGTGACCTATTCTAGTACTTGTTTTCGAATACCCGTCCTCCTTCGTGTTTCGGAAACCAAGTGAAACAGTGGGTCCCGAATGGAATGCCACTGAGTGATATTAGTCGTGAGGTTGTAGAGATTATGGGGATTCCGGAGATGACATCAGACGGCAGTCGGTCATCTTAACTCGCCCCACAGCCACATCCTCTGCAATTTAGGACCCTGGTACTAGACCAGGAAAACGCTAGGTAGAAGAAGTGGGTAGGATGAAAATCGAGGGGGAGACGTATGACCTATGACCGTCGAATAGTACAGGAGTGCACCTCAAAATTTTGCTTTAAAATGACCATTAAAGAAACTAGGTGTATTAGGACATAAAAGGCTTCGGTTGCTAATTAAATTTGGTATTTTTTTTTATATCTAATGCATCCCCTTATAGAATAGGCATCACGACAGCAATCAGAAATCAATCATATTATCTATTTATCTGATAAAATGAGATATATGAAGCTTAAAAATCGTATTTATTTTTATATTGCTAGCGAGATTAATAGGGATCAACAAAAACAAGGAAACTACAAAATACAAACAACACGCCATGATAGCTGAAACATCCAACAGAGCGTATGACGTTACCGTATATTATAAGTGCGTTTTAATAAGCAATCAGAACGTTTTAAATTGCTCATTCAGATATTCGACATTTGACGACTGCGATCGTTACGGTCGCGGCGAAAACGTCGAGGTGACGCTTAGTGGAACGCACTGTTAACATAAAGTGACGTCATGAAAATTTCGAATGTTCTGACAGAAATGCGGACAACGAAGTGTTGGTCTAAAAGTTCCTTTTTTTACTTTGCGGATGAATGCAGAACCCTAACAAGTGTCTAATTCAAAATAAATACGCCGAAACTGACCTTGAAAGATAGAATTGTCAAATTCGGTGAACCGGGGGGGAGTTTTTCTTTAGACTCTTTCTTTAGAAAATGAATTTACAATATGTATACGTCCAACGTCGTCCGCGTTACAAAGTAACTTATGTTATTTTTGCTAATTTTAGGACGTCCGCTAAATTTTAATTTTTTTTTTGATGTTTTGTACATAGACCAAAACAATTTTTTGGCAGGAACCATTATGATTAACACTTTACGCGTGTTTATTAAACCAATTAACAACTTTTACAGGTTTTATAAAATCACTTTATATGGTGGGAGAACCATGAAAGGCCATGCTTCTTTGAAGGCCAACATTTAAAAGGTGTTAGTTTTTGTCGTGTGTTTATAAACTCCTTCTACACATACGAAGATTCATCAAACTGTTATGACATAAGCATTTGTATATTTAATTTATGAACTGTTAGAAAATGTGAAAAAATAATTTTCTTCTTGACTAGTGTGGTTACTTCGCACATATTTACCATTACGCGTAAAATTTTGAGGATCAGCGTTCTGTTATACCACCATCATATAGTGACCAGTCATTATTAAAGTTGTTCCATTCTGCACGTCATGCATTGCTTGAACCGATTTCTCTAATCTAAATTTATGAAATAAATCTATTTAATTAATTAATTATAACAGCAAAAGTACCACCAGTACCTCCCATTGCCATAAAGAGGGTAAGAAAACTCGTATTCAATAAGCTGAAAAACATGAAACTTTTTAGACCAGAACTTATTGGTCAATTGACGAGTTAAAATTTGATTAGAGGTAGCGCCATGCTTGTAGCCGAATTGGGCCGGCGCGTCCGGTACCGGTACCTCTTTCTCACATGAGATCGGCGTGAAGTGGCGGCAATGCTGTCACGTCTAGTGATGGTGTTGTTGTCTCTACAATCTCACGACTAATTTCACTCAGTGACATTAATACGGACCCATTGCTTTACGTGTCTTCCAAAACACGGAGTGGAACAGATATTTGATAATCAGTTTTACTATTGATCACCCATCTAATATACCCGGCGCCGGATAGACCTACTTAACCTAAAGATCGACTCAAATGTCGACCATTGATTATTTTAGAATTATAGAAGCCGAATGACTTCTAATATGTTAAAAAAAGAGTAACAAAAGTTCCCTCTAAATTACAATTGATGCGTAGATTTACACGAACTTCATTTGATCCTAAATATAAATTAATTACTTAAGTTGACAAAACCACTCATGACATCGCTTTTCAATGTAACAATACCGTCAAAAATCAAGCTAGAAACTTGCTAGAAAAAAGAATAAAGGTACCAACTTAATTTTTTAAATCCTGCCAATATTATAAACGCGGAAGTTTGTACACATGGATGTATGGATGTATGTTTGACGCTCTTTTACGGAAAAACCAGTGAATGGATTTTAATAAAATTTTACAATAATACAGTTTATACATCAGAATAAACAATACATTATAAAAAAAATGTGTTGACTGTCCAAAATATAGCGATAAATGTCAATTAAGTAGGAAATAATTCTGCCATCTGCTTGGAATTCTGGCGTGCGCTGCGAAAACCGCTTACGCGTAAATAGCGTATGAAAGAAATATTTATCTTATATAATTCTACAAAAAAGTCCGCGGCAGCGCATATCTTTCATGTTTAAGCCATTAACGCCAAAGTAGTGAAGTATTACTCTGGAGTCACGATCCTCAGCAGTGAGAGAACGATTAAGAAGAAGTGAAGTATTATGGAACGGGAACGGGGACAATATTATAGGAAAATAGAATGCAATAAATAGTAAGTAATCCAACGTTCGGGCACGATAGCGTCTGTCGGCTCAACTAGTTATAAATAATTAAATTTTGTTAACAATAAGAAGTCTAAATTATACTTAGTACTTTTTAGTCTATCAGAAAAAAGCTGAGATTATAAAATTAAATCGTTCATGTTTCCATATTGGTTAGGGACAGTACTGAAAATTTAGGTTCCTTGTTTACGTTCCTGACGAAGTAAATACCTAAGAATCAGTGCTGAAGATAGTACACATACAAGAGCACAGCATCTTTTAATATTAGCCGTATAGGATATAAAATTTATTGGTGGTATAGATTTCATTCGTTTCATTGCCTTTTAGCGAGCTTTTGCTGAGAAATTGCAAGCTTATCGACTATTAAAATGCTGGACACAGTTTTATATATTTTATATTATGTATTTAAGTACTTTACATTATTATTTATTTTTTGAATAATGAACCTATACTATATATAAACCTAAACATTTTGTTTGTTCGTTTGCTTAAACGTGCTAATCTCGGGAACTACTGGTCCGATTTGAAAAATTCTTTCAGTGTTAGATAGCCCATTTGTTGAAGAAGGCTATATATCATCGCGCTAAAAATTTACACCACCTCACCTAATTTTACGCGGACGGCTCGCGGATAACAACTTGTATAGTTGCACAGAGTCAGTGGGGACGGCGCTCTAGAAACAACACCCAACACTCGCTGTCCTCTTTTACACACACACAGTGTGTAAAAGGGAAAGGTCACCTAACCCGAAATTTCGAAAACTGCGGGATGTATAGAAATGAAATTGGATAGGGTACCTACTTGCTTATAGTTATTAAACATCTGATAAGAAAGGATTTATCCACGAGGGCCCGATTAAGAAGATCTCGCAATTTTATGCGGATCTTAATTTGCGGTGGTTGTGCATATCGACCTCCGCTCTCAGATGCAGATTCCTCGCCGAACACTTATCACCTTGATGTGTCTTTCTACTGTACTGTCAGTTCCTGCAAGTCCATTCTTAGCTATTTAATTATACGACCAAATGGTTGATTAAAACAGCTGTTTAAAATGTGGCATTGATAAATAACCTGCTTCTTTCTGAAAAAGAAACAACAAAATAGATTTCAGATGCTTTCCGCACATTTATTTAAGGACAGTAGACTTCCCGGAAGTAAATAAACCAGGATAAAGCTAAATAAGTAAGGAGAGTGCTTTCACTCCGAGATTTCTTTTAATCTGTACGCCGTTCTAAATTGCCGACATCAATCTAGACTGTTTCTTTTATTTCCGGAGCCTTCATTGTTTTTTAGCTTTTATAAAACAGCTCTTATGGTCTCTCCCCCGAGTGGATATTTTCAATCCGCTATATACGTATTATTAACTTCCTGTAATTAAAAATATACCTACTTTAGTGAAATTATATTTGAACACGTGAATAACTTAGGGGATCAGATGATTATAAGAGAGGTTTTTATATTCATACCTTATGATATGCAATAATATATTTTTCAAAGTGTTTTCTAATGGATTTTAGAATGTAAGGTACATTTTATAACAGATGTTATAAGTAAGATTTCAAATTTTTGTACTTGTTTGTGGATGAATTTTAGTTTTTATAATTTACAATCTCACCCGCGCCTTCGTCCGCGTCATATTAGGTGAAATTTTAATAGATTCGATTTTTTCCCCTAATTATTCTCCAATAAACTACGTCCTTGCCAAATTTCATCTTTGTTCCTTCCGCGGTTGTCGATGTTCCGTATTTGGTGAACTTTCCCTCTTCTATGTATACAACACGGAAAATAATTGTAAAATTTAGTCTTGTAATTATAGGAGTGAAGTGGTGCGATATACAGTAAACGTCATTAATTAACGCGGCCTACCTCTCTGCCAAAATTTTTTGGCAAAAAAATTAAAAAAATTCAGACAAAGTTGCGAGATCCCTTGGAGTTTCTTAATCTGGTCCTTACGTACGGTCCTTACGCTTACTTCGTCCTTAACGTACATACTTTCTCTGTGCGAAATTTCAAGTTTATAGCAAAGAAATATTTTTTTCGGGACTTCTCAAAACTCCCTTAACCCGGTCCTGATGCAAAACCCGTTCCTAGCAGACGCCTACTAACTAAAAAGTACCTGCCTATGACATAATATTTTAAATATAATTCATTGACTACGGTTTATATTTATTTGACATTTTTTATTATTATTATTAATAAATGTACAAACCAAATAAAAGAGACATTTCCTAGGAAAATAGAATAGCTTGAATCTGTTATGACAAAACTAGACGTGCAAAACCCATAGGTATAACAACGGCCTTTCAGAAACGTCTAGAGTCTAGACTATTCCCTGAAGACCCCTAAACGTCGCGGGTTTTAGTAAGTTATAAAAAATATATTGAACATTAAAAAAAAATGTACAAACCAAATAAAAGAGACATTTCCTAGGAAAATAGAATAGCTTGAATCTGTTATGACAAAACTAGACGTAGCCCCCTAGTTTTTCACACTCGGCCTTATAAGATATACATATTTATGCCGTTACTTGACAGGCTCCACCTGAGTCTCTTATATTTATCTTACTTGTTTATATGGCAGAAGGCTGCATTGTTCTCACAATCTTGTTGTCTTTTACGATCATAAATGTAAGTATTTCATACTTTTTAGGTTGAGTCTATAGGCTTGTTGCATATTTTTCGACTTTTTTTTATTTTAAGTACAGCTGGCAAAAACAAATTTAATGAAATTAGCATAAGCCATAGAAGTTTAGTTAATTTTTTTAAGTAAGAGTAAAATTAAATTTGAAATATTTAGTTAACTGTAAAGTTGCCTACTAGATGGCAAAGACGTATTGGTTACGTCAAGTACATTGTTAGATATTAAAATTTGCTTTGGTCACCGGGCTGCTTAGTTCAATTATAGAACATATGAGCCGCAGTCCTGAAAGAAACATAGTCGAGACTGCAATAAATAATTCTTTCGACCTTTTTTGAAGTTATACTTCCTTAGGCTCGTTAGGGGAAAAGTAGGGGAGCGAAATTACGAAATGCACACACAAATCGAATCAGAAACTTTACAAAATGAACAAAGCTCTTCATCTTAATACTGTACATCGGCCAACATTACTCCTAAAAGCCCTAAAGTACCAAATTAGTAGTAGGGTAGAGACAGAAGTTTGTGTGCCGTGTTTCCACTTGTGTTTGGCGTCGTTCAGAATTGAAGTAAATTCCATAATTAATTAATATTATTTGTAGTGATAGATTACTAAATAAATAAATCATCAATTTCTATAAGCAAACGCGAATCTTTTTTTTATGGTAGTGGTGATATAAGTAATAGTGTAAATAGTTAAAAACAAAGTATGTATAACTTCTACCGATTCGAGAGGGTTCTAAGCGCCGTTTTAATTTTTATTTTTACCGATTTTGTGTGGAATAGCGCCATCTGTCTTAGATTAGTTTAAATACGAAACAAGTAAAGCAACGCCCTCTAAGAAAGATTAATTAAATCACATGTATAATTGTGCAAAGGTAGACAATCATAAATTGAACCTTACTTGAAAACAGAAAAAAATACGTTTAAGTTAAAAATTTGAATTTTTGACAAAATTTGATTCCTGTTTTAATGTATTTAGCTTCTGCTAGACAAATTAATTGTAACTTTAATACATAAAAAATAAAATAATAGTCAGCTACAGCTTGCTGTTCATCAATATTTATAATGAACTCCTGACAATTTTAATTAGCAAATGTAGCTGTGAAAAAATCCGCTACATAACAAGATGGCAATGATGTCGAGTGGAAAAGGTTACACCAAAGCAAACTAGATGGCGCTGTACAGATGACGACGACCGCAGTACAAAAACTAATTCACGCAAGCGAAGTTTCTACTTACGATCACTATATATAGACCTTCCAACGAACAACTATCGGCGAGGCGCTGCCGTCCCGGGCGACTACAACAAGCCCGGACTCGTAGATCTTCCCTTGAGGTGGATGAGCATATCGACCTTTCGCTCCCACCTATCATTCCTCGCCGCAAAGCCTTTCCACCTTGGTGTGCCATTCTCACAGCTGAAATAACATACTTATGATATTTGATCATTTTTCTGAAAATAAGACACAAAGCTATTAAGATTAACGCATAGCTAACTATAGCGCAGCTTCTTTAATCTCGTAGCAATTATTTTCCATATTCCATGCGAGAATTAATTAACTCACATTCCACATTATTACCAATTAACGACGTCTTTGAAATTAATTCTGCTTAAATAAACTTTAAGTTTATATTATAAGAGAATTCAAGAACCCATACCTTTATTACACAAGTTACAAGCAAATTTTCGTGACCTTGAGGTCTCTTGAGGTCTTTTTATTATGAATCAAGAGGTGACTGTTGAATAATACTAAACAGATTTAACATCTATTTCTTTTAAGGTCTATTTCTTAGATTTTTTTTCAATGTAAATAAAGTAGCAAATAAAAGCTCGGCCCGAGTGATACTATCCTGTCTCAGCTCTACTTTTTAGGGTTCCGTAGTACTACAAGGAACCATTATAAGTTCGCTCTGTCCGTCCGTCCGTCCGTCTGTCCGTGAGGTGGTCCCCCTAGAATTTCCAAACTATTAGACGTAGACACTTGAAATTTTCCATGTTGATAGAACATGCTACAAACTCATTAGGAAAATTATTCTGAACAAAATCGGACAACAACTTTTGAGGTTATTTAACAAATACGTTTATAGCGTATCAGATACGGAACCCTTCTATATAAGCGTGTTTTGACACGCTTTTCGCCTTATTATTTAAACTGCTGTTTACCCTATTTATGACAACCCGCTCAATTGTTTTCAAAGTCGAACTACTACACTACTAGAAGAAAACTAGAATTTCTTTTTTTCACATCACGTATTTTCTACTTTTTTTTTTTGGAGTGGTCTTGGCGTAATAAATAGCTGGTATTTAAGTCAATCTTTAGGTTAATCTGTTATTACCGCGGCCATGTGATAGATGGGTGACCCATTCTAGCACTGGTTTCCAAAAACCTACGACCTTCGTTTTTCAGAAGACACGTAAAACAGTTTGTCCCGATTAATGTGACTTAGTGGTATTAGTTGTAAGATTGTGGGGGTTCCGGGGATGACGTCAGAGGGCAGTTCGTCATCTTAACTCGCCCCACAGCCACATTACCCGGATATCGTGAGGTAGAATTGTAAATAATTTCCTTGTCACTGATTAAGATTTTAATTTTTGCTGCAAATATTATTCCCTAAATGCATAATCCTTCACCTTCGAATAGCGAGGGGTTCTTACTAAAAATTTACATTTGGGTATGTTTGATTTACGTTTGACCATTTGCTGACCTACATCTTCGCTAATCTTATATGGGAGGGAGGTGCAAGTAGGGATGGTACAGAAGAGGTTATCTCGGAACCGAATTCGTAACCGAAGTTTTTAGTAATGATGTGTGACCGATGAGTTTTTTGTGGGCTTTTCTCGGTAGAGGGCGCGTCGGAACGCTTGTAAACTTAGCTTTTAATTCGTAAAATTTATCACCAAATGCTATAATAATTATTTAAAAATGATAATTATTATTATTACAGATACACATGTCGTTCATTTGTACTGTAAAGTCTATATGAATAAAACATTTTTTACTTTGACTTTAAATTTGGTTTATCGGAACCTGAATCTGATTTGGAACCGAATAATAACGTCATATGTAATAAGAATATATTTTTAATAAAAATATATTCATCAATATAGTATTATTAAAATTTAAAAAAGTGTTTAACTGGGTAACATAAATAACTAAATTTAAAATCTTATAGAGTAGTAAATTAAATCAAATGGAGTGACTCCTCAAGAAGAAAGGTATCCTAACAAATATTATAAATGCCAAAGTAACTCTGTCTGTATGTCGCTTTCACGCTAAAACTACAGAACCCATTAAAAAGAAATTTGGTGCATAGGCAGTCTAACGCCTGAGAAAGGATATGGGCTATTTTTTTATGTTAAAGAAGGGTTTTAAGTGGTTAAAAGGGGGGTTTTAAAGGTTGTATGAAATTATCGTCATTTTTAAAGATTGAAACTTATTTTTTTAATTAAACATTCTTATTACTCATTATAAATGTACTGTATACAGAACATAATATAATTAAATTTTAGTTATTTTATATAAGTGTATAATTTTCTTAACTTTAATTTTAAGTCATCTAAAGTTTACTATGTTTCGGTGGGGGGCGATGATATTCTGTAACACAGTTTAAACTTTTACAGTGTCATCGTTGCCATTTTATAATTGTGCAAATTCTGTTTCAATAAATAAATAAAATAAAATAAATTTTAAACACTGCAGATTTGACATAAATTAATATGAAATCAAAGTTTGTAATAATTATAACCTTAGAGGGTGAAATAAAAATAAGGGATGAAAGTTTGTTTGCTTTATTGGGCGCTTAATTTATAAGTCTGCGACAAGAGACAAAATATTGGAACTGTTCGATGATGCTAGCCAAAGTCACTACCCCACACGCACAAATTCGCGGGGACAGGCGGGGACAGCTAGTATAGAATAACCAAAATAATGCAGATTTCCTCCCTCCAATCTATTTCTTAAAAGCCAACTTCGACTAGATAGCATCGACATCATCAGCTTCTAAGACTATCGATCTATGATATAATTTCCGATGAAAATTTATCGGAACCGAATGAGAGAGACGAATTTCTTAGCGTTCCATGGATTCACCGTGTCGGTGCCGGGTCCATCGGGTTGCAGAGGAAGGAACCATAGCAGTGCCCGGGACTTGTGACCCAGGTGTAGGTTTAGGCGCGCGCTCTTTATAGTGATCACTAACACTCACCTTCACTTATAAAACATCGTTAACAACTTTTTGAAACAAGTTTTGAAAATTATTTGTGTTGCCAAGTTAAAGTTGAAATTATGTTTAGTCATCAGATTCGTAAATTCAAATCAAATTTATTCATATTCAATAGCGATAGTCATTTTTGGCATATTTTTTTTATAATTTTTATAATCTACGAGGGTTCCTAGAGCACTGGTTTAGAAAGATCCCACAACAAATTCAGTCGAGTATTTTTTAGTTATAATGATTTCACAACAACTCAGATTCGGTCAGAGCAATTAATTCCCAAGATTTTTCATCATTCAAATAATCCTTGACATTGTAATAAGTTTTTTCAATGAGCTTACCTTTAATAATGGTTTTATTTAACACAACAGGTATGCAATTCATTTCCATAGTATTAGTAAGTGTGGAATATATTTAAGATAAATAGATTTGCAATATAAGTGTTTACTTGAGAAAAGTGTTGGGTTTGATTGTTTTTATGACACTCAGATTAAATACGTATCGACGTCCATATATCGACGACTTGGTATGGAAGTCTATATCAATACGTTAAAAATATATCAATATATATTTTTCTCTATTGGCATCCCTACCCTAGTTTTTATTTACCTCTAGAACAAGAAATTCGTTCGTGTTAATTTTTAGTTGAAATCGTTAATAAAATATAACAAAGGATACATATAAAAGTAGAAAGAACAATAATTGTTAGTATTCGTTTTACGTTTTATGGGGAGGTTTAAGCTTAATCAGTAGCCGGCATATGAGTCGATCGTTAGGTTAAGCAGTTCGTGTGATAGATGGCTAATCCATTCTAACACTATTTTTCAAAAACCTCTGATCTCCTCCATGTTTCGGGAGACACGTAAAACAGTGGGTTTCGGTTAATATCTAATAATATCCGTAAGATTGTACGGGCTCTGAGGATGACATCAGATGGCAATCGGTTATCTTAACTTGACGCTTAGCCGCATCCCCTGCAATATAAGCGGATCCAGGTACTAGACCGGTAATACTAGGTTAAAGAATAAGTACGACCTTTGACATTTTATCAGTGTCGTCTAACTAACCCCTAAATTTAAAATAGGATGTGTTGATGTATGACCACCTCTTGCTTCTTTTTTTATTAATTACTAAAAAACTCTGCACTTGCGCTTAAGCAGTTGGCAGAAATGGTGAGTCTCCAAAATTGCGCTAGACGAGTTGAACATGTAAAGTTGCAGTTATTGTAGAAAATTTATTCGATTAGTTTAAGTATAAATGTACGAAATATTTATTCGATGTATCGAATGAAATACATCGATGTTTTCGATGCATCGATATATATCGGGTAACACTTTTGTCCTACTCACTTATTACAATCTTAGTTCTTAAATCTTAAGAGCAGATTAATTTATAATTCTGAATTCAATTATGAATTACTACTGTGTAGAAAAAAGAAAATATTTTTAATTTATGAGCTTTGTAGTCATTTTTATTCGATTTAACTTATTATAATAAGCACCAGCGTTTCTATAGAATATGGCAAATAATGTAAAAATAAGATTTTTCGTACTCACCGGCGATCCTGGTTAGGAATTAAAACAAAAGAGCTGAAGCTTTTTAGCCCACGGATGGATAAATTTAACAGTTATGAAAATTTCACAGGTGTTGGCAAAACCACACTAACTAAGAAATTATGTTCCTTATTGAACGATAAAGGTATAAAAACAGTGGGTTTTATCACCGAGGAGGTGAGACGGAATCGTTTAAGAGAAGGATTTGATGTAGTGACATTGGATGGACAACGAGGAAGACTAGCTAGGGATCAAAATTTATTGCCATTACCGTCTAGAATTTCAGTGGGCAAATATGGTGTTCTCCTAGAAGAATTTGAAAATGTTGCCCTTCCGTCTATGATAATGGTATACTTTAATTTTACTACATAAAAGGCTAACGCCTGCATCATTTTTACATGTTTATGTTAACTGTATTTTACCACAACTTGGACTAAATTTAATCTTAATTAATGGTACTTAAATTTTTAGGTTTTGTGTATTTCGCAACTTGATGTTACTTGCCCTTCTTCTTCTTTCAAGCGTTACGCCGGTTAAACTCTAGGATCCGATTAGATTGTAGAGGATGTGGTTGTGGGGTGAGTTAAAATGACTGATTGCCATTTGAAGTCATTCTCTGAACCCCCATGATTTCTACAACCTTACGATTTATATCACAAAGTGACATTAATCCGGTCCCACTGTTTTACTTGCCTTCCAAAACACTGAGTAGGTTGGATATCATATAAACCAGTGCTCAAATGGGTCACCCACCTATCATCCGGTAACAGCAAGAGCAACTTAACCTAACAATCTCAAATGCTGAACGCTGATTAAGCCACAACCTCCTCATTATCGATGTTACTTGTATTGCAATGAAATTTTGTTGCAAGATGTATATTCATTCTTTGGATGATAAGTCTTCAATTTCGACCTAATGTGTGAAAATATTTGTAAAGGTTTCTAATTAATATACCATAAATGTTAAACCTCGTACAACTGTTTGTTAGTAATAGACATTATATTATTTTTAGTAATAGATATTGAATGCAACAATGAGGTATGCTATTTTAATTTTTATTAAATATTTTCCAGCCTGTGGATGCTCAGCCCTGTGTTCTTGTAGTAGATGAAATAGGAAAAATGGAGTTATTCAGTGTGAGTTTTAAGTCTAGGATACAAGACATATTTAGTTCCAGTTCAAAGACTATTGTACTGGCGACTATTCCCATCAGAAACAGTGACCCCCTAATTGTGTCCATCAGAAATGACAGTAAAGCCAAAGTGCTGACTGTAAGTATGCTCTAGATTAGAACTGTTATTTATTTTTAATATATATTACTAGCTTTGCCTG
>JANCMC010049391.1:951968-972662 GCA_024363005.1 Charaxes varanes | reverse complement strand
AGCCAAAGTGCTGACTGTAAGTATGCTCTAGATTAGAACTGTTATTTATTTTTAATATATATTACTAGCTTTGCCTGCGACTTCATCTGCATAAAACTAGCTAAAAAAATAGATTCAATTTAAGCATGATTATATACTCATTTTTTTGATAATCTTAACAAAACATAATCTTGCAAGGTGTTTCGGTTTTCCTGATGGGAAGTATATATAGCCTATAACCTTTCTTGATAAATAGGTTATTTAACACTGAAAGAATTTTTGAAATTGGACTAGTAGTTCTTGACATAAGCACATTCAAGCAACAAACTAACTCTTCAGCTTTATATATCAGTATCGATGTGTTTTTGATACTAATACGTCATCTTATATGTTTTATATTTAGATACTAGCTTCAACCTATGATTATGTCTGCATTGTTTTTTTTTACCTTCATACAAACTTTTAACCTCTATTTCACCCCTTTCAAATTTCATTTTCGTGATTATAAGTAGCCTATGCCTTTTTCCAATATAAATTCTATATTTATACCAAAATTCATCGTAATTGGTTCAGTGGTATAGGTGTGAACGTAACAGACAGAGTGACTTTCATAATATTAAGTTAGGATTATATTGACATAGTTACCTACTTAAATCTGTAGTAGGCTAGCAGTAATTTAGCAGGATCAAACTTCTACATTTTATTAAAGGTTTTTTTTTGAGAGGTGGATTGGGATGGCTCAGGATAAAAAAGAATGGTTTAGGAGGGGGAGGAGACCTTTGCCCAGGTACGAGACATATGTTACTAAAAAAAAGAAAAAAAAAAAGGTTTTACTGCTTTTTCTTAAAGTTCTTTTTTGACCTATCTAAGCTCCTCATTCGCAAGAGAGTTAAAGAAGCGTTGCGTTAAATCTCGGCGTTGGCGCTTTTTTAACGTTGTCGGTACGAAAATATACCGTATATGTATACACGCATATCATTGAAAATAAATCATTGCTCGATAAAAAAGCTTTGCGTTAAGTGCTGCCGTGCGAACAGAAGTTCATACATTCTATTTGAACACTTTTTTATCGCGCGGTAAATAATCTCATGCGAATACGGGCTAAGACTACATTATTTTTTCAGGTAACAAGAGAAAATAGGAACTTTATCCATACAGAAGTATTAAATGATATGTGTACAAGTCTAAACTTATAAATTATGTTATTTTATATTTAAAATGAAGTAAATTAAGAAATAAAGTAAAATTAACTTAATTTGAATTATGATTGTTTTATTTCTTGATAGTAACAAAATCGCATCATCTAGGATACATCAAAATATTTTGATATTTTCCTGTAACATACCCAAAAAAATTCTCTCTTAAAGTATAAGAATAACATATTATGCTTTAGCTGCCATGCTATTACAAAACACCTTACTATTTGTATGAAAACATATTTTCCTCCAAACTATGCAGTAATATATGAAATTTCATTACAGCAATGTTTTTTTTATTTTCATATAACCACAGTGGATAATATGTCCCATTGAGTTATATATAAAATATATGCATTAGATCTAAGAGATACATTCGCTCGAGCAGTAATAAAAATAGGTACTTAATTTTTGACCAAATTTCCTTACAATTACATGAAGTTACGTTTCCGTGCGCCGAATTTATGTCTGCGGCGTGTATTCCCAAAGAATCACCCTCGAGTCCAGCGCGCCGCTTTACAGCGACCTTACACTATGTCCATGCGTTGCGTACATAATTAGACAACTTTCTTTTAATCCCACGCAGCAGTTAATTGGTATTTATACACTTCTCATCAAAAAAATCGAAACACTTCCGTTTTCTTTGACATATATTCCAAAATATACACATTTTTCTGAGGTCCTAGCACGAACGTTTTGAATCGTTCGAATCGAAGATTCCACTTTGAAAATATTCGCGCTGGGCGCACATCGGACACTGCTCAGCGTCAACACGGGTTGCATTAGCATTGAATAACAGCGTGACGCGAAAAAACTTGTCTTCTCTGGGCCTAGCACAAATATTTTCATCCTAAATACAGTCGAATCTTCGAATACGAACGGTTCGAAATGTTCGTAGGCATACTGTTGCATCAACAAATTTATAACTTTAGGATTTTTTCCTCAACTTGTGCTACAAGTTGTAACTTCTTGCCAAATTTTATTATTCTGGGTCAACGGTAAGTACCTATAGGTTTTGGTATTCCTTGCGAATGTATGGGAAATGTAACGTAAACGTATCCATATCTTTTTATTGCGTACACGTATAGAGTTGATTTTTATACAGCTTCAAGGGACCGCAAACTTCACATTTGGTATTAATTTCAACTTAGTAGCTCTACGTGTCCCTGGAAAAAATGGGTTCTGACAGATGGACGGACAGACAGAAAGACGGACGGACAACGAAGAGATCCTTTAGGGGTTCTCTTTTTTCTTTTGGACATACGGAACCCTAAAAACAATACCAATATAAGTCTTTAATTATTAATCACTATGCTCTAAAATCTAGAATCCAGTACTTTTGTTGACGAGGTTATTGTGACGAAGCAAGGAAGTAAAACAGATTAATTTTAATTTTCAATAATATATTGAAAAAGGGCAGTTGAAAAACTTGGTATTGTTCTTAAATTTTAAAGTGAAAGTTGTCTTTGGAAGTAGTAAAGTATGCTCGGATCTCGTCATTTCTTTACCATGCATGAGTAACTAAACTACTTTGCTTTAATCCGCGAATGAATACGAGGGAAAATAGACTCTACAAAGGTTATTCGTAAAGTCTTAAAACATAGAATGATTGAAACTAAATAAACATTTTAGGCATGATTATAATTCTATTTTTATAGTAGATATATATTATCGTTGTTTTGAAACCTATAGTCTATATAACTTTTAAACTTTACTTAGGGAACTAAATAATATATATATGTTGACTGTTTTTGTATAAAAAAGTATATTTTTATATCTTGTTAACACTATATTTAAGTGCACTTCATATATTTTGTAAATATCAATTTTTAACATATAAGAAAATCTTGAGTGATTTGTAATAACAATAAAATTATTTACAACAATTATTTTTGTTTCATTCCCTTCTCGAAACAAGATTTATTTTCAATTACAAACCTCTATCTAACCTCGATTTTACTGAGCTATGGCCGTGCATGTTCTTTTAAAATTAATTGCGACGTTTCACTCTCTTCTCTGCCTATCTCCCTTCTCTCTCTTCACTCTTTCTCCTCGCTCTTGTCTCTCTTCCTTAACTTCTACCTCTCTTATCTCTCTTCAAAGTTAGCTCAACAATAGATGGTTGTAACGTTAAATTAGACAATTTCTTGAAATATATATTTTTAAGATAACTAGGCAAGCGCTTTACTGCTGTCACAACTGTGTGGTTAGTGCGAGTTTTCAAACTCTAACGAAATGGTATGTTAACTTTTATTTGTATGGCGTTTAATCACGCCACCTAGTGTTAAGTGCCGGCAACTTTGTAAACTCCATATAAATTGAAATTAACTTTACCATCGCGGTTAAGTTGAAAACTCGCACTAAGCACACTGATATTAAACGTGCCTAGAATATACATTTACATAACACATTCTGTTTCTAATATTCTTAAAAAAAACAGTATTACCGGATATATGAAAATAGTAAACGTTTTTAAAAGTATGCCTAGAATTCTCATCAGCCGGGTCAGGTCACTAATATTAAAATCTATATATATAAAAGCGATAAAGTTATCTGTCACGAAATTTCGAAAACAGGTGGACGTTCTAAAATGAAATTTGGCAAGGAAGTAGCTTATTTTTAGTAGACATCCGCTAGAAACGGAATTTTTTAAATTGCCAAATTAAAGAGGTCTAAGGGATTTGCAATTTTACGCGGATGAAGTCTCAGGATACAAAGTATAGTATAATTACTTACCAATAGGCCGTGGAGTAACAATGGAGTACAGTAAAAAGTATACAATTACTTAACAATGTACATTATTATATTTACTGTATAATTCTTAGAATTAGTGAACCCCATGCGGGCGCCGATTGAGTTACCTACGGTAATTTACATTCATTTAATATAGGGTAACCGTGAATGAAGTAAAATCGAAGATGTTTAATTTTTTCTAAAAAATAACCGAAAAAATCTGCTTTAATATTAGACACCTCATCCAGAATATTGCGTATAACTTCAATTCGACCAATATCTCCAAACATATTATAACTAAATAAAAATGTACTTTTGGAACATCCTATAACTGCGATCGGCCAAGCCGTTTATGCAGCGGGAGCGGTAAACTCACTGACTCAGTCAACTACCCTACTTTGTGTTTTTATAAATATCTGACTTTAAGGAGTGAACGTCGCTCACCGACGCAGCTGCGCGGGCCGGCGGAGAAGGGCACGAAGACGTAGTAGTGGCGGTTGGCGGAGCGCTCGGGCAGGAAGTTGTCGGGGTCGAAGGCGTCGGGCGACGGGTACACGTCGGCGCGCCGGTGCAGCTTGTACGTGGCGATGATGACCGTGGTGCCCGCCGGGACCTTCTTGCCGTTGGAGGCTGTGGGCAACCACTAGGTTGGTACTTAAAGGTATTTTTAAGGTTAACGCGCTTCGACCTAGGAATTGAAAATATTAAATATTTTTTTGCCAAACACCATCCGAACTACTCGCAGATTATGTCTTTTCCCTTTATGAACCGTGAATTGTATTTACCGAATACTTAGTTAGCTTATTGATACATTAAAAAATAATAATAATAATGATACCTATAATGACAAACGTTTTTTTTCTCGATTATTATAAACCTTTAGGAATTCAGAAAATGAATTTATAATTTGTAAGCTATTGTTTTATATAGCTTAAAATGGCTTTTATGATAATTTATTTACTTTCAAAATACATTCTACTTACGTCGTATACGTAACTTTATTCTACTCTCGGAGTTTAAAGTCTGAACTATGTTTCCGATTTTCAAATTTTCAAGAAATAAACAGTGGAAGGATGGACTGAAATTCATAAGATACTCAAATTGAAATTTCATAAGTAACATATTCGCTGCTAGGATATCGTCATGTCAACTCTTAGCAAAATCACTAAATAAAACAAATTTGGATTCCAGGGGCAAAGATAATATTCGGCTAAAGTACTCTTAAAACAAGAACAACGTATAATGCCTAGTTAATTCCTATTATTTGTAGGTATACTTACGCAGAGTTATCTCCTGTTTAAGGTGGCGCGCGATGATGGGCACGGGAGGGAACATTCGGAGAGTCTCCATCAGGCACCTCTCCAGGTATTTCATCTCCAAAGTGTCCTGGAAGGTGGCGGGGCGGTCCGAGTCCCCGAATATCTGGTCCAACTCTTCGACCACCTTGTCCTGAATATCCTGGTGAATTCCCATCAACGACAGGAAGAAGCTGCTTCCGGCGGCCGTCGTATCGTGACCCTACGCCAAAAATCAGCGTCAGACAGATGCAGACACATGACATGTTTGATAAATAGGATGCAATAACCGGGATGTATGCGAGGATCGAAGAAGTTGCTGCAATTTCTTTTTATCCAATACTACCCCCACGAGCAACACTTTGTTTTAATATTACTTTGCTACTATTATTTATTTTCTCAATTGCATTATTAAGTTAAAATAGTGATTAAGTAAATATACTGTATAATAATGCAACTCTCTCTGGTATGTAAAGAGGAAGAATACCTCAAACATGATGGTGTCGACCTGCTCCTTGATCTCCTCGTCGGAGATGACGACGCCGCTCTGCGCGCTCTCCAGCAACAGGTCGAGGAAGGCGAGCCGCTTCTTCTGCCCCACGTCCTCGTCCACGTCCAGGTCGTCCTTGAGTCCGGCCGCCTGACCGAACGACAGCCCCTCCACGGAAGTAAACCCTTGTGATGTCATATGTGAAACTTAAAAAGACTTAAAAAATTAAAATATGAAACTGCCCTTTTATATTAATTTTTTAAAATACATACATAAAATTGGAAAATTTGTGACGTCACACCAAGGGGAGACTTATAGAAAATATGACAATCTGTGACAAGGAGGGGGAAGGGCTTAAAATCGTAAAATATGTGTGACATAATGTATGGATGACGTATTATTGGTTAATAGGCCCGATCAAAATATTATAGGCATTGCAGGAAACACAAAAGTATCTCTTTTTTTTATTGTTTTTCACATACATAAATATCAACATATTTATGATGAAATAATTTTATAAGTAAATAAACCGATAACCTAAACCTCACCTTTTCTTATCGTCATTTCCTTAACAGGGTCAAGATTATGACTTATATTTAGTGATACAAACTGTTTATTATTATTTATAAACAAGGTAACGTTTTTACGATTGATATTAGCTAGCTGATACCTACGATTTCGTACACTTGGCTTAAAACGTCGCGCGTCGTCCCAATGTCGAAGCCAGAGTCACTCACTAAGGAATATCAAACAATGCATTCTAAATGTAAACCATCACATAAGTCACTTTCCTTATCCTGCTGTTAAAGTTCAGTGGTAGATAAGGAAAATAGCATGCTCTAATAATTTTACCGCAACGTCGTGTCAATCATTTTGCTTTCAACCAATTAAGCGTAGCAGATGCACTTAATACATGTTGTCCTGCTGCTGATTGGTTACACCGTTGGTACTTAAATCATTTCGCCTTACTCTGGAAAATGGGCCATATAGGTCGTTTTGTATGAAGCGACTTTTATTTATGAAAATATTGTTGTTTTATTATTGGCACCGCTTCTCTTATATGCCGCATTATCACTGGAATTACAGAAAAAAATGGATCAGGAAATGATGAGTTGTTTACTTTTTATGATTTTTTTTTCTGAAATTTAATTAAATAACTTTGATTGATTCTCCTGTGAGGTTTCACAAATGTCGCTTAAAACAAGTAGCCTTTCAACTCTCGATATGTATTTTGCAGGCTGCAGACGTTAAAAATATCCAAACTAGGCTGACCTTTTTCATTATTTCAGGGAATGTCTTCTTTTATATACGACTCTGACTATTTCGTCCGATCCGGTTTTAAGTTCCTAGTAAACACGCATAACAGCAAGTTTTTCGTCAAAAAAACAATCTACGAATACCTGTGGGACAACAGGGAGCCGCTTTTGGACACGTCAAAAAATTTGGCTCCCGGTGTCGTACCTGTTACGAATATGGGAATACTTAGTACAGTAAGTACAGCATTCTTAACAAAAAAGAAACTGCCGTATACCATCTATCTGAGTCCCTAGCACGGACATTTCTAACTGTTAGAAGTCGAAGAGTCCAGCCCTGTTAAAAAATTCTCATAGAATCTAATTAAATGGGACAAAAGCCACACAGAAACTATTAAGGTATAAATATATAAGACTATATGACACACGGACGTCTGTTCCTAAGGTAGACAACTTAATGCCTGTGTTATAGGTAACATGCTGATGAACCTTTTTAATTATTAAAAAAAAAAGAAGGGTAGAAGTAGGGCATAACAAGTTTAATCTGAGGAAAACTAAGACAGAGCCTCAATTCTACGGAGCTTGGTGATATAAAATGTTAGCAGACGATTATTTATCCCCAAGTCTGCAAAAAGACATGGAGAGAACGAAAGATTCTACAAAAGCATTTCTAAAGAAGAAAAGATATGTTTGCGCAACGTAGTATGACACCCGACAAATATATTACTTACAAAACATAAAGGTTTCAAGGATAAGCATTACTCATAAGTGCAAGTGTCCGGGCGAAACTAAACAAACGAAACAAAACCCCGCAAATAAAAACCAGCGCCCGTTTGTTTACCACAAAAGGTTAAAAGCCTTATCTTACGATGTTTCTCACAGTCTTTACAATATTCATTGTCAGAGTAATATATACATACAACTTGCAGGAAGATACATTTGGTATTGATAACAATACCTCCCACGTAAGTCGTTGTAACTCCACATTCCCAGCTTTACAGTAGAGCGTTACAAACAACTAAATCGCAATATAACAGTCACTTTTTAATTTATTATTGTATACAGTAATGTAATCGTCATTATTGAATATATAATTGTATACACAAATGTGTTACATAATGAGGTTTTTATTTCATTTTACATGTTTGTAATGCTGTACTGTGAAGTTGAGAATTTGTGATTACAACAATTTACGTTGGACGTATCGATATTATTTAAAAGGTTTGGATAAACAAATTATTTCAAAAAGGCGGTATGAGGTTTTTAGTACATTTTATTGCGAGGAAATTAGAATTTTATTTTGAAAGAGAGAAAGACGAATTTCTTAGCATTCCATGGATTCATCTTGCGGACACCGGGTTTAACGCTTTGCAGAGGAACGAACCAAATCAGTGCCCGGAAGTTGCGACCTAGGTGTAGGGTTAAGAGCACGCTCTTTATAGTGATCACTAACGCTCGCCTTCACTGACAGTGTTCCCTCCCCTGCCTAGCCAAATCTGGTATCATTCTACTAGTACGACTTTAGATGTCCTTTCTAATATATATTATACTAGCGGACCCGACAGACGTTGTCCTGCCCGAACCCGTTCCCGTTTCGTTTCCATTCCATTTCCTTTTCGCTTTGCCATTCCTTTTTTATTATACAAACCTTGTCCTAACAATAACGAATACAACAAAAAAGACATTATCCCATTTGGTGCAGTCGTTCGAAAGTTATGCACGTGCATACATTTCAGCGAACCATTTTTATTTGCGACTACAAATTGAGATATAAGCTATCATATCTTTCAAGTTGGATCAGACTGCACACGGTGTGCAAATTTAATTAAAATCGGTTAAGTAGTTTAGAAGGCCTTCATCTTTGAATAGCGAGGAGTTCTTACTAAAAAATTAAGATAAATATTAAGAACATAAATAAGTACTATAAAAATTGTATAAATAAGTTAGTTGTATGTTAAATTCTTGTTATTAGTAAGGAATAAAGGCTTTTTATTTTATTTATTTATTTATAAGTAGTTTAGGATTCCAATGAACTCGTTAGATTTTATTTTCATTTCTTAAATTCTTAAATTTAAAAACTTCAGAGGTCCATAGAATAAAGAAGGGAGGTGTTTTTATTATTATTGTCTTTATCAAAAACTGGACATCATAAGATGTCCAGTTTCTTTAGGATTGGTATAAACCAATCACACAAAGAATAGACAAGAATGAAAGAAGAGATTTGTTTAGTTTTGATTCCGTTGATTATTCTTGCACCGTCTCCGAGAATCAATTTTAAAACTTGGTAATAGTAGGACTAAAATATTCCTGCAATTCTAAAAAAAAACATTAAAACATAATTCCATATAGCCGAAATTTTTTTATTCCTTATTTTTTTTAATCGTCATTGTGTACTCCACAGGCTTAAGGCCTGTGCCATTATTATCTTCTTCTTATGTTTGTTTTATTGTCATCTTTGATTTTACTTATTCTTCCATAGTCCCAGTTTGTTTTTCCAGCTTCTTCGTTATACGAAGTTTACATCCATGTATATTTTCTATATACTAACATAGAATTTAGTGTGTCACGGGCTGGAAAATCTCGTAAAACCGAATATTTTTATGTGTATCAGTGATGTTTTCTACTTAAATCCAGGCGCTATTGTTTGCCATAACACACCACTGTTCCCTGGGCGTATTAAAATTTTATGAACTTCCATTATGAAAGTAGCATTACGACTTCTGATATGGGTCGTTAAAATGTATATTTATTTAGTCATTGCTCGCTTTCTTTATGGTTGCTTTATATAACAACTAGATGTTTCCCACGACGTCTGTCTTGCACCTACTTAATCTGGCCCTATCGAAAACCCCGCTCTTAGCGGATTTCCACTAACTAGAAATTACCTAACATCTTTGTATGTCCCGCGGTTTTCGAGATTTCGTGATGGTGATCTCTCGCTTTTTATATCAGATTAGACTCAAATGTATACATCTTACATCAAATTCAAATGATATTTTATTCAAATAGAATTTTACAAGCTCTTTTGAATCTTTATCACACAACCGTCTGAATTCATTTATTAGATTTAAGAAAATAAATAGAATTTGATACCTGGGGGTGGAAATTTCTTTTAATCTGTCCGATAACTGGTCAGATCTACCCTAGCTGCTATGGTCACTCCCCCTAACATCGACCGTGACAAGTATCCGCATCCTTTTTCTCCTCTCTATCTACCTTTATATCCTTTTACTACATCCCTTTCCTTTACTCCTGTCTTTCTAATTAAAGGTAGCGCCATGCTTGTAGCCGAATTGGGCCGGTGCGTCCGGGTACCAACCGTCTTTCTAAGAAAGAGGTGTTGGTAACACCTCTTTCTTACACAAAATCAGCATGAAGTGGCGGCAATATATATATAGTATTGTTGTCGCGTTTCGTTCGGTTTGTGACACTTTCTGGTGGCCTAAACTCGTCGGCCGGCAACGCAACTGCCAGCCTCCTGGACACACAGCCCATTGGCGTCCGTAGTCACTTAGGTGAACCACCTGCTAGTTAGAAACCATTGGTCCGATTCAAAAAATTCCTTCAGTATTAGATAGACTAGTAGATAATTTGCATCGAGCGCAAAGTGAGCTATAAACGCCCACTCACCGTCGTCCGCGTAGAACGCGCCGCGCGGCAAGAGTTTTCCAGCTACGGAAAAATTGTGTCGCGAGTGGTTCCGGCACTAGGCAGGATTCGAACTGTGGTACCTTCCTCCTGTGTCAGACTTTGTGTTACCGTGATGGATTGTGTGTATGGCGTATAAGTGTGTACATAGTGGTTACGTCTGCGACAGCGCTCCCGGTCCACCCTTTTTGCTGATTCTTCCTTAACACGTAAGTAATGTCATATAAGAAAGGATCTTTTTGCGTTAGAATAGACGGTAAAGATCCTGCTTTCCTTTCAGGGTACACAGCTTCGAATCTGGGTGTTCTGTATGTTTATATAAAAATATATATCAATCAGCTGTTACCTACACAGACGTTAAGTTGTTTGCCTTAGGGACAGATGAACGTGTGTTTAAATGACCCAAACGTTTACTTATTTTATTTAACAAAAATATAATATTTATATAAAATTTATTACCTGTTAATTGTGAAATATTTTAACACTTAAATTTAACATTTAGACACTTTGATCAACAACCTATATGACCTAGAGACCTTGATGACTACACATTTGCGAGCCTTCTCTTATAGTGGTTGTACATAGGCTTCGGTTGTCATTTAACATAAGGTGGACTATCTTTCCGTTTCCCTATTATGGAATAAAAACATTCACGTGACTTAATAATTACGACACATAAAGTTAGATCATGTTGAAAGTCAATTTAAGTGTGTATTAAGTAATCACTTAATAAAGGAAACACTAATAAAAAATGTAATAAATATATAGTGGAGTCAATTTTTTGTCATGTGTACTTATAAAAAATAATAATTTGAATGAATTTACACAAAAAATGTGATATAGAAAATAAAAAAAAAAACGATTCAAAAATCTGTTTATTCGATCGCTACCAAACTTAACACGACCAACTGTCGGGTTAATAATAAATAATCATTATATTTTTATAATAGAAAATTTTATCAAAATCTGTCAAGCCATTTTAAAACACACACATATTATGTATTAGATATGTATTATACAATCTAACCTTATTCTTTCTAATTAATGATTTCATATAATACAGACTGTACAGACTACTTACTGCCTATTCCTCGTAAGTACAGACTAAGTATACTACCAAGAAGGCTATGAACTCTCGAATTAAGTTCATAGCCTTGTCTTACTAGTGAACGCGTAATGGGCTGAACCTTGTACCTCACGAATTTGTCATCGCCCATCTACCACTGAGTCTGAGGTTAATAATATTTAGATCAAAAAAGGTCAGTTAATGTGAAAGACCCTTGTAAAAAGCGCGGTTGTGTAATAGTATTGAGCAAAAGAATTACGCGAATTTTGAAACTGAAAGTATTGCGAAACCGCATAGTCCAATAGTCAGTTAACTTTGCTGATACTGATCGTTATTGTGGACTATTGAAATATTTGTTGACTAGTTGCGTTGAATGGCTTTGCGTGTTTAGGAGTTGTTATTCGGAGAATGTTGTATTAACAGGCGGCTGTTACCTGTAACACAGGTATTAAGTTGTCTACCTTAGGAACAGACGTCCGTGTGTCATATAGTCCTATATATTTATATATTTTATATTCATGTATATCCAATACCTTACTTACAAAAAAAAATAAGTAAAAGTCATATATTTTCTACAAATACCATATGTAGGAAGGTACTATATCGATCATAAGGTCAAACGTGGATTAGCATTTGGCTAAAAATTGAGTGGTTGTGCCCACCACCTTTTTTGAAAGTGGAATCCACACCTGCCATCTCTATACCAAAATTCATCAAAATTTATTCAGCTTGTTAAGTGTGCATTATTAATAAGTATTGTTCCACACCCCGGCGTTTAATACTAACCGTATAGTGATTTTAAAACATATATGAGACGTAGCGAGTCGCCACACTAGCTGGGTAATCTAGAGCTTTGTAACTTAAGTATAAAGCAAGTTGTCTTAAGCGGCGGCACGTCGGCCGGCAAGAGTGAAGCCTGAATGTAGTTGAGGGGCTTCCTGCGGTCAGGATCGCTTCCTTACACTCGTCCTGCACTTGATTACTAGACGTACTTCGTGCACGGACTTTATTATAATCAGGTCATACAATACATCGGTGATAAACATGACTGACGAAAAATAATGTTAAATACCTAGCTAGTGTGGAAGAGTTAAGCTATTATTCCTTTTAGAAAATTCTTTAAAACTTATATTATATTATCGGAAATTTGAAATAAAACTGTCCAATTACAAGATTTAAATTGTGTAGATTAATTAAAAATTTATTGTTCGGATACTTTACAGTAATGTGGTTATATTCTTTTATCGACTGTTACATTCTACTCAACTAAAATAGTGCATAAAACAAAAGTAATGGCTTAAATTATCCGTAATATCATTTATAAAAATTATCAATTATTATTCAAAGTATTAATTAAAATGCCCACTAATGCTCATCCTAAGTTACACTCAATCTTAGTCACTTCATTAGCATACTCAAACTATAGAAAATACTCTTTTTTATTAAGATCAAGTTCATTTTTTAATACTCTAAGTTTAAAGAATGAGAAATTAGACTTTTGCAACACCGCCACTTCTGCTCGCAGACTCCCAGCCAGTGACATCTTCAAAGCGCTATCCAATCAAGCCTATCCTAAACTTACTCGTATATACACATATTTGATATGCATATTTTAGTTCTAGTACTAATTATAATATCTATTTTCTAGCATTTGAACTTCTTCTCTCTTTATCTATGTCTTCGTCTTTATCTATGAAAACTTGTAACTAGCTATAATTTACTTTTGTACTAGTCTATCAACTTTCCTATATTAACTGTAAGTTTTCCTTGTTAAATAAAATAAAATAAAATTCATAAAGAATAGCGGACCCAAGTTAAATCCTT
Source organism: Charaxes varanes (assembly GCA_024363005.1). Taxonomy (NCBI): domain Eukaryota; kingdom Metazoa; phylum Arthropoda; class Insecta; order Lepidoptera; family Nymphalidae; genus Charaxes; species Charaxes varanes. The sequence continues at coordinate 959,178 of JANCMC010049391.1, read as the reverse complement.
GGGAAACACCAATCTAGTTAATAACTCTAACTAACCTAAACTAAGTAGGTATATATCAATTACAATTATGATGGACAGTACCTTTTGTCGCAGGTGTAAAAGATGACTCAGACGATGTATCAAGCAAATCTTGCGGTGGCGACAAGGAACAATAGAAATGAAGAGTGAAATCTCAATTAATTAGAACATAGCACTATCAAATGGCACGGGCATTAGCCTGTAGTGCAAATTGATGCTTGAAAAAAAAAAAAAAAAAAAAATCTCAGATCAACGAATTACTTGATATAGCGAATATTTTCTTGTTCCCCTCCGATTTGTTAAATCGAGGTTGCCCTGTATTTCCAATTAAAATAGTTAACGCTATTCTACACGGTTTTATGGAAGAGCGGAGAACTTCTGACACAGGGGTAGTTCCACTATCCTTAAAACAAGGCCCCTGCCACCTTAAAGTGTCCTTTTAACATCTCTCCTCTTTTTTTTGAGTGCTATTGTATTGTATTTCATGTATGTTTGTAAATTACTATGACTGAGTAATTTGTATTTTGAATTGAATTGAATAAATAAATATATACTTAAAAAACACAGGTGGGAAGAGACCTTTATACCGCTAACAGTTGCCTATAGAGAGATGTTATTAAAGACCAGATGTGATTACAAAGGTGGCCGTGGTTCTCTCCAATTGTATTACGGAATCAATCCCAATATGATTTTATTTTATTTCCTCTGGGATTATGGCACTTTCGCTGTGTTAATATATTATGAGTTTAATGTATTAATGTTTGTTCTTTGTAGGGTTCCGTACCTCCAAAGGAAACACAGGAATCCTTTTAGAATCACTCTGTTGTCCGTCTGTCTGTGTATCAAGGCCCTTTTTAACCGACTTCATAAAAAGGAGGTTATCAATTCGACCCGTATGTATTTTTTTTATGTTTGTTACCGCAGAACTGTCGACCGATCTTAATGATTCTTGTTTCATGTGAAAGCTGGTGCTTTCCGAATGATCTCGTATTAATTTAATCTAGGTTTGACAAAGGTTTCGATTAGATAACAATGAAATACTAAATTATGATTATGTATGTGCGTGACAAATTGTCGAATATCGCAATATCACGATGACCGATTGCGATGATTCTTTTTTTATTAGAATGGTGCCATCTGCATCAATTTAACGGAGAACCTATTTGGCTTGGTACCGACTTCAGCACATCAGTAAGTGTCTTTTAAATCGTATGAAAGTACTATTTCTTTTATGCTTTTTAGTTCCTCGCCTTTTTGTTTTTGAAGTCGGTTTTCTTTTTATTTAAAAATATTATATATTTAAAAATATATTGTTAGGAACGCGTAAAGCTATTAAGTTATATATAACAAATACTTTGCGGTCCTTTGAAAAAATCAACCTTCTAAGTGTATCGAATCAAAAATATGGTCATTTCTGTCATTAGCTATTCACCTGCGACTTCATCCGCAACAATAGAATATTAATCCTTACTTCTTCCTTTCTTCTCTCTTTTCTTTTCTCTTCTTCCTTTCTATCCTAACGTTATAGTATAGAGATATGTTTTCGTCGACTTTTATTTAGAACTTTTAAAGGGGACCAATTTTTTCCTTCAACATTTTTAGGAAACTTTAACCGTTTACGCAGTACACACAGCGGAAGCTCTCAAAAGGGAAAATACCCCTGATTTTGAAACATTCTGCCGCCACTTCACGCGCATCTCATGTGAGAAAGAGGTACTGGCACCCGGTCGCGCCGGCCCAATTCGGCTACAAGCGTGGCGCTACCTGTAATTGAAAAATTCAATAAAACATTTGTAAATAATTGAACTGCATGCTATTTGAAAATGTATGTTAACTTGTTGATACGATCAAATAAAGAAGTTTGCACTACGACCGAGGCAAAACCAAAGATTTAGACGAACAGCAACACTAAAAATTTCCGAAAACCCATTAAACACAACCAAAATTTATAATTAGTCGTATTATTCAAACAAATGACTGGAAGTTCGGGAGTTACGCTCAAAAAGTTTAATGGAAGCTAATTAGGGCGTGAATTTTAAGCCAATAGAGTTTCCCCGAACCAACGTGATTGATTTACCAGAGTTCGAGCGCCGAGAGATTTATTTTAAATGAGATATTGCCACACTATTTGTGCCAGTCGATATTTTTTTTTATGTAACAAGGGGCAAACGAGCAGGTGGTTCTCCTAAGTGACTACCGACGCCCATGCACAACTGCAACACCAGAGGGTTCGCAGCTGCGTTGCCGGCCTTTCAGAAATGAATATGCTCTTTTCTTGAAGATCCCTAAGTCGTATCCGTTCGGAAATACCGAAGCTGGCAACTGATTCCACAGAGAAATATTCCGAGGCAAAAAGTGTCTAGAAAAGCGCACAGTTGTGGACTTAAGGACATCGAGGTGATGAGGGTGGAATATCAAATTTGGACGAAATGTCCTATGATGAAATTCAGTAATACTAAATATAGTGGAGAACGTACGACGTACCATATTTACATGATGTAGCTCTAACAAAATTGCTTGCACATGCTTAATTATAAACTGACGGATTACGTTTTAAGTCTAAAGTGAGGTAATGGCACAGACAGCACCGTTTCAACGTTCTCTATCTCTTAATTTAAGAATTATTTCGGAATCTGCATTCAACACTAAGATACAGCTATTTTTATCTTTTTGACTAAAAAAGATTTTTATTACGAAAACAAACAAATAATAAAATATTAAAATAACATTTCTATATCATTGAACATTTCACTAACTATAATTACAATTCGTTACCATAACCTCGTTTTTATTGAATTATAAGCGAAACAATATTTGTAAATGACAAATCGTTTTTAGCGATTTTCCAAAAAAATAGTTTTTATGAATTAGGTCACTTTACGAGTAGGCGCGCGTTTTTTTTCTAATTTCCATGTTAAATCTTTCAATTGATTTCCATAAATCTTCTTTCTTGCTTTGTATATATTATCGAGGTCCGCTCAAAGTGCAGAGGATTGAGCCTGTGAGGCGAGTTAATATGCCGACTGGAGACTGACGTCATCCCTAGAACGCCTTAAATCTCAACAATCTCACGACTAATGTCACTCAGCGATATTAATAGAGATCCTTCCGTAACACGGAAGAGGTCTGAAATTTTTAAAAACCCGTGTTACCTTGGAACAAAAAAAAAGAATTTTAGATTCTTGCTCTGTCACAGTGAATTGAGCATTTCTTCGTATTTATTTATGAAAAAGTTCAAGTAAAGAAAACTTTGATAACAAGCAATTTTGTGATAGCAAAACAATTAAAAACTTTTTTTAGACGATATTGTGATTACAATTGAAAAATGTTCTGAACAAATGACAATACGAGAAATTGATTTTTTTTAAATTCTGCAAAAAGTGGTCAAGAGTGTGTCAAGACACGCAAGGGCTCCGTATCTGATACGCGATAAGGAACTTCAAAAGCTTTTGTGCGATTTCCCTTAAAAGAATTATCCTTATGAAGTTTTGCATGTCCTATCAATATAGAACATTTCAAGTCTCTACATCTAATAGTTTGGAAATCCAAGGGAGGGGACCACCTTGCGGGCGGAAATACGGACGGATGGACGTACGGAGCAAAACTATAAGTAGTTCCTGGTAGGACTACGGAACTCCAAAAATGGACGTTAAGAAATGTGACAGAAATTTGTTTCAATTATTTTCCAGTCCAAAGGACATTATGGAAATTTTCGTAATGATGAAAATATTGGAAAATCGAACAAAAATATTCTTCGTAAAAGTTTTTAGATTAGTCAGAGCAGCAATGAGACAAGTGTTGCGAAATCCTGTCGGGGGCCAATACTCATTTTGGACTGCTAAACCACTCCAGTAATTAAGTGAGCAAAATTTCTATAGTGTCGGTCTGGTAATATAAGAAAAGAAAAACCAAAAAGATGAAGAGTCAAGAATACACAGAAAAGTTTAAGAAGAAAACTACCGAGTAAGTAAATAGATTAAATGTGAAGAAACTTCTATATAGTGATCTACCGAATCAGTTAACGTTAAAATCCCAGACTTGTTCAGAAGATCGCTACATAGATATAGAAAAACATTGATATAGTAAGTAATTAATGACAAGAATTTGTGTAAAATCGTGCGTGTGAAAGTGTAAAAATAATCTGCTAATAATGCAGTGATTATTATTCAAATCCCCCGAACCTCAACCCAAGTAATACGAACAAGCAAACATCTTAACAGTAATGAGGCGTTCGATATGTAAATACTGTTTGAGATTGGGATCGATCCAATGAGATCAATTGTGTCGGAGTTTACAGACTATTAAAGCTTTTATCTGATGAGTATCGTGATCCAATCGGATCAAGATAACGAAGACTGACTTCGTAATGAGCCACTATTGTTAGGTAAGTAAAAAAAGTTTTAAAAGCGCTATAAAGGATATTATAATAAACGTAACGTCATTTCTTCGCTGTTAAGTTTAGTAATAGATTAGTTAATTGATAGAATCAGGCATTACTTTGCGGAAATCCATGACATGCATGAGAAACTAAACTACTATGCTTTAATCCGCGATGCAATGGCCATTGCTTAGAATGTTTGAAGGTAGCGCTAATGTGGTGGGGGTGCCTGGGATATAAATTGTTTTCTGTGTTTTTACTAATCACTTTACGAATAACCTTTGTAGAGTCTCCTGATGATGCTTCGATGTCAAAGCGAAACGCCATACTCATTTCTCAAAGGCCGGCAACGCATCTGCGAGCCCTCCGGTGTTGCAGTTGTCCAAGGGCGTCGGAGTCACAAAAAAAAAAAGATTTATGCTTAAATGTTATATTAAAATTATATAAATAAAATAACTAATAATTTTTCACACTGTAAAGTAAATAAGTCATCAGGTGTATATAGGAAATGCATCTTAAGACAAAATACTAAACATCATTCAATTAGATCATGTTTCTGTTAAACATATTGTGTAAAAAAGTTATCCAGACATATCAATAAATCAAGAGTACTTTGAAACAGGTTGTTTTCAGTTTACATATGTATCTGTGGCCTATATAAGATACTGAGGATTTCCCGCTACTTCGTCCGCGTAAAATTAAAGTTTAATATAATTAAACCCTTAGCCCTCCTTAATCTGGCCCTATCGAAAAATCTATTCTTAGCGGAGGTCTATTAACTACAAACTACCTCCTAGCCAAATTTCATCTCTAAACATCCCGCGGTTTTCGGGATTTCATGTTAGGTGATCGTTCACTTTCATATATGTAGGTTGTTTAATAACTTCTTGATTTATTATCAAGTGATTGTTTTTATTTTCATGTATACCTAACATGGTCGAAATGTTTTAACTCAATAGCGATAGCTTCGATTAACGGTACAACACTAATGAGTAGTGTTTGAATCAATCAACAAAAACAAAATATTTTTATAAAAAAAACAAAACCTGTTACAGGTGTTCCAAATCCTAACTTGGAGGAATTAGATCGGCTCATAAAGAGAAGCAAGCACTTAGAATTACATCCCATGACCTATTTATCAGCACTACTTAAAAATATAGATGACGTAACTCTGCTACATAGCAGGCTTAAGTTCTCTGCCTATGACAGGGATATGAGTTATTTCCTTGTAGAGCATAGAAACATAAAAGATGGATCCAGACCGTTGATGTAAGTGTTAAAAATGATAATTCTTTTGCACTGTCCTATCAATTTTTTTCTTTTTTAGCCTATCATTTTTTTAATTTTGTCTATAATCATTGCAGATCTATTTGGTGAGTTATTTAGCTTTCAGAATCAGTAACAATTTTTCAGTAATTAGCTTATATGTGTATAGGGTAAATTTAAATAGCTTTTTCTCCTTATACTTTTTTTTTTAAAAACACATAATTAAGTTTTATAAATATATGTTTGTGAGATTTTTAAATGTTAATTGTAAGTTTTAAAAACAAGTTACAAGGTACCTACTTTATAAAATTACAATTTAGCTTAATAGCTAATAAGTAATTTAATTCTAACTTTTTTTAATTACTCTATGAATGTGTCCAATAACACAATCTTCGTCTCTAATAACATAAGGGTAAGATACAATGTACTTTTGCACATAAACTAACATAAGATAATGTTTTACTTATTTTCATATTAGGTCAGAAGGCTTTGTCGGTTTCAGCGTCATGAGTTAGTAAATGACACTAAAAATATTGTTCAAATTTCTCTATACAACATGCATTTCTAATTAAATTACATTTTACAGGCCTTATGAGAAATTAGTTCTTAATGCAAAAATTAAACAAAAAGATGCTGTTGAATATGTACGTGAATTACTTAAATACAGAGGTGATGAAAATCTATTAGATCAGTTTAATCAATGGGACATTCCAAGATTTCCAATCAGCGGGAAAATTCTTAAAGACAATGGTGTTCCTCCAGGAAAAATGTATGGTCCAATAATTAAGAAATTAAAAGATGTTTGGATAGACAATGATTACAAACATACCACAGAGGATTTAGTTAAATTAATACCAAGTATTATAGATGAGCAGAAGAAAAAATAAAAACAGTTATAAAAGCAGTGTGTTCATTTATTTAACATCATATACATATTGTGCATTTATAACTTAAACATAATAAATATTTCAAAGCATTATATTTTTCTTTGGAGGAGAATATAGTTCATATTTATCACAGCCATCATCTTCATCTTTATGTTCTAAAAAGCATCTATTACAGAAAAGGTATTTGCAGCCAAGACAACGTAGTGTTGCATCTTCATTGCATATTTCACAAAATGGCAATTCATCCATATGGGAGTCGCTTTTTTCATTTTCTTCCTCCAATGCTGCTTCCTTTTTAGCCTGCAACAAACATATTTGAAAAATAATTAACTGTCTGTAAAGTCGCTTTCTGAAATAATTTTGATAAGGCTGAACGCTTATGGCGATCATGCCTTTCTCGCTTGTTCCGCGCAGTTACTAGCATGCTCGGCTCATTCGGAACGTGACAATGAGTCATCATTTTTGTGCTGGCTTTTTTGGACATTCATCAATTTATAAGATGTTATTCTTCTATAATCCATATAAAAAAATCATATCACCTGAGAAATAACATAATGAAGTAGTTTTTTGTCTCATATTAGATTTTATCATTTTCTCCCCCTCCCTTGCTAGGAGAGTAACAAATTATTTCCTAAAAGGATGTATTATCTCAAAACAGAAA